>VXBX01000791.1:476486-522931 GCA_013400415.1 Scytalopus superciliaris | reverse complement strand
CGAGCGTGGGAGCCCCGCGCCCGCCCGCAGCCGATCCCAGCCCAGGTACCGGCCCGGGGCACCGAGGGAGGGATGCAGGGATGGGAAAGACAGGGGGTCCCGCTGGCCGCCACCCGCCGCAGCCCCCCCGGGGCTCCCGGCGGCCAGATCTTCCAGAGGGGAAAATGCCTCCTTTAGGAGGGAGGGAGGGGGTGGAGGAGGAAGTGGCTGCGCGAGTTTTCTGCTGGAAACATTCGCTTTACAGTTTTGGTTTGGTGGTGGTTTTTTTTTTTTTTCTCCTTTTCCCTCCACGAGGCTCTTCAGCTGCTCGCTGAAACGTGGGGGCGTCCCCTCCGTGCCAGGAGATGCACGCGTGGGTGATGCTTCTGGCAGGGGAGTGGGGCGGTGGGAGCCCCCCCGAGACGCCCCCCGCGGAGGGGCAAGCTGGGGAGGGCTCAGCCCTAGCCCCCCTGCAGGGGAGCACGATGTTGGAGCGACTTTCTAAGTCACTCCACGTTTCCAAACTGTTGGCATTTCCAAGCTCCAGAAAACGTGCGTGGAGCACGACTGCTGTGGGTCTGACACGAGTGGGCTGGCAGGCACTGCGAGCCCGGCTCCAGGATGTGCTGGGCTGTGGGGATGCTGCAGCTCCCCCAACAGCTGGGACCAGAGCCCCTCCGGCCTGCCCATCACTGCCTGGGGTGCTCAGGGCTTGCTTGTGCTGCCTGTTGCTTCTCCTCCTGTGCTGGAATCAGGTTTGGACAGCCTCAGCTGGGCTGAGAAGGCAGCTGGGCTGTCTAAGCCCTCCTCGATGAAGCAGATTTATTAAGAAAGCCCTAGCTAAGCTTTCCTTGAATTAGTCTTGCTCTGGAGCAGTGGTGAGTGTGGAGGTGAGAAGTTCACTCAGGGCTGAGGAGCACTTTGGGAGCCTGTTACACAGAGGATGAGACCTAGTTTATTGGCAGAAGTTTGGGTATTAATGGGACTCTTTGAAGGGATCACTCCTGGAGCAGGGCTTTCCTGGCTGCCGGCATCTGTGTGAGCTGCTGTGTGTTCTGCCTGAGGAATGACATGGAACCGCTGGAGATGGCAGCCAGCCCTGTGGCCGAGCTGTCTCATGCTCCTCCCTGGCTGGGGGCGGAGGGGGTAGGTGAAAAATTTGGGATTGCAGGAAGGGCTCAAAGTTAGGGTTGTTTTTGATCTCTTCCTGCAGGAACCCCCTTGTCAGGACTGCAGCCATGGCCACCTCGGCGAGCTCCCACCTGAGCAAAGCCATCAAGCACATGTACATGAAGCTGCCGCAGGGGGAGAAGGTCCAAGCCATGTACATCTGGATCGATGGGACAGGGGAGCACCTCCGCTGCAAAACCCGCACGCTGGACCACGAGCCCAAGAGCCTTGAAGGTGAGAGGGCAGGTGCAGGACTCACAGCCCCTCGCTGGGTGGAGAAAGGATGCTGTTTCTCTCTTTCTGTGGCAGAAGGATGGTATTTAGGGAAGACATTCCTCCTCACCTTCTTCTGGTTACCTCTTTCCCCAGATACCCCAGGGGAATGTTCCCAGCTGTGGCGTTTCAGTTGGATGCCTGGGGGCTGGGAGCCTGTCCTTGCTGCTCGCCCTGCCGTGGAGGGGGCTGTTGGCAAGGGCTGGGGGCTGTTGGCAAGGGCTCGATGGCTCATTGACTCCCGAGTACTCGTTTTGGCCGGAAGTAGTTTGGCAGAAGAAAGTGGAGGGGAAAGAATGGAGCTATCCGGTGTAATTAAGAGCTTGTGTCCCTCAGAACAAACAGTCCCAGCTTACACAATAATAGCATTAGGATTTTCCCCAGGTTGCCATGGTGCTGGCTGGAGACAGTTATGAAATGAAAATACTGTGTGTGACTGAGCAGAATTATCTTTTTTTTGTTTTTTCCCTATCTTTTTTTTTTTCCCCCCTCTCCTTTCCCCTTTTCCCTGCAAGGGAGTGGTTGGCACAGCTCCTTTGAAATCATTGTGCTTCCCATCCTCCTGCTTTCCCCCTGGGATGTGGAGGAGATAACATTGCCCGGGTGGAGTTCACTGCTGCTCCCACTGTGTTTTGACCTGGAGGGCAGTGCACAGCCCGGAGGGGTGGGTGAGGGGCCACGCTGGCCATACTCCCCCTCCATGAGGTTCCTCCTACATGTGATTTGCTTTCCCACCTTCTTCAGGCCAAGTAACATGGATAAGGGTATTCCATGGCTGCTTTCGTTCCCACATCTTGAAGATGTCCCATGCTCTGCCCTCCTCCAGCTTGCCCAGCTGAGGAGACTGGGTGATCTGCTCATCCCTGTGGTTGTTGTGATATGGGAAATGTCCTCAGTGCTGCTTAGTTCACTTGGGTTTGGCCAGCAGCCCAGCAACTTGTTATTTCCCAGGGTGGCTGGGGAGTTACACTCCTGTTTTTGCTTACTTTGGTTTTTTTCCTTCCCCCATTTGGAACAAAATCAGCTGAGCTGGGATTAAGCCCATTGTAGGCCTGCTCTCTATAAGCATCTTCACCTCTGTCTTACTGGAAGGCGGCAGGGAGCTCATTCTCTGGTGACCAGGGACCCTGGATCAGTGTGGCTTGTTCCTCTCTCTGCTCCAGATCTGCCTGAGTGGAATTTCGATGGCTCCAGCACCTTCCAGGCTGAAGGCTCCAACAGCGACATGTACCTGCGACCTGCTGCCATGTTTCGGGACCCTTTTCGCAAGGATCCCAATAAACTAGTTCTCTGTGAGGTCTTCAAATACAACCGCCAGTCTGCAGGTGAATGGACCTTCTCCCTTTTCCTGGTGGAGGTGGTGGTTCTGGGGAGGGGAAAGGAAGAGCTATCCAAGTGCTGTCTGTGCCCTTATCATCACCCATGACACAAAAATAAACCCTGCCCTGAAAGTGAAGGGCAAACAAAAGTGCTGGCAGTGGAGAAAGGACTGGGCCTGGGATTCTTCACCAGTGCTGCTGGGACTCAAACTGTAAATAAAATGGAAAATGGAGGTGGAGGTGCTAATAAACCTTGTGTTGCTTTTCCATTCTAGAGTCCAATCTCCGACACACCTGCAGGAGGATTATGGACATGGTGTCCAACCAGCACCCCTGGTTTGGGATGGAGCAGGAGTACACTCTCCTTGGGACAGATGGACATCCCTTTGGCTGGCCTTCCAATGGCTTCCCTGGACCCCAAGGTAATCTTTCAGGAGCCTGCGCTGGACCAAATCAGGAACACGTGAACTGTAATCTGTGTGACGCAGCTTCAGGCGAGCTGAAAGATTGGAGGTGTTTCTAGAGCCAGTGGTGGACAATGGCAAGTGGGATATTGGCAAAAATTAACCATGAGATTAAGGTCGTTACGGAAAGGCTGAGGTGGGGATTGGCCTCATCCAAATTTGCCGCTCAGTTTGATAGTCTGCAGGGGACTTAAACCCGTGGGGGACTTGCTCGCCATCAATGTTCTACTCTGCTAGTTCTTCCATGAAAAACAGATTTTTGGGCTTTTTCACACACGCCAAGCCTTTGGAGAGTTCTTCCCAGTGTGTGTGTGTTTGGTCTTCAGTGAATTAAAGTGATTCCCATGTGGAGGCTGATGTTCCACCTGTGCTGTTGCAGGTCCATACTACTGTGGTGTGGGGGCAGACAAAGCCTATGGCAGAGACATTGTGGAGGCCCATTACCGAGCGTGCCTTTATGCTGGTGTGAAAATCGGAGGAACCAACGCAGAAGTGATGCCAGCCCAGGTAAATCGTTTTAGATGCCTCACGGAACGAGACGGGAGTATGGAAAAATCCCAGGCAGCGCAAGCTGTGTCCAGGATGAGGGGGGGGTGGGAGGTGCCTCAGCGTCTCCACACCACTGAGCCTGTGACTCCTCCTCCTTGCAGTGGGAGTTTCAGGTGGGACCATGCGAAGGGATTGAGATGGGGGATCACCTCTGGATCGCACGCTTCATCCTGCATCGGGTGTGCGAAGACTTTGGTGTCGTTGTGTCCTTCGATCCCAAACCCATCCCTGGGAACTGGAACGGTGCTGGCTGCCACACCAACTTCAGCACCAAGAGCATGAGGGAAGACGGAGGTCTCAAGTAAGTGTTCTGAGATGGGCCAGTGGCATCTGTGTATGAGGCAGCGAGATTTTTGCAAAGCTTTTGATGGCCCAGAAGATGTTGCTCTGGTGTTTGGAGTTGCTTTTAAGCTTTTCTTTCAGATGATTTTTTTTGGTTGGTTTGGTTTTGTGTTTTTTTTTTTTAATGTATATTTTGTGTAACGATACTGTCACCTTGATGGTGGGTGGGCAACTAAGCCAGCAGTACAGCTCCATTGGTACTGACAGAAGCACAAGTGGCCAGGATGCAACTGTTCCTTACAGCCTGTCCAGCTCTTAATCTGCCAGTGCTGGAAACAAATAAACTCGGCACAAGCCTTTTTTTAATTATAATTTTTTAGTAATTATTTTTTTATAACTATGATAAAAGACCATAGGCAAGGCTGTGGAAACATGCGTTATTTTCTCAAAGAAGATCCTGGAAATGCAGACCCTGAGTTCCCATGTGGGACTGGTGTGCTGAGTGCAGGCAGGGGCCCTGTGGCACTGGGTTACAGTGGAGCTCTGTGGAGGGATTTCTCCTGGCAGCCCTGTTTTCTTGCCTTAGTCTTGGTGATGCCCTGAGATAATGAGTCAGCTCGTGTCTGTGTGAGCTTCCCAACTAGAAATTTCAGTATTGAGAAACTTCCCCACTGAGAGCTGGTTCCCCAGTGGCACGGTGCCTGGGCGGTTTGGCTGTGGGTTGAACTCGAAGTGTCTCACAGGCAGCACTCCCAAGGGATCATGTGGGATTTGGCCATAAGGATCCTCTTCCAAGAAGCCGGCTGGGTCAGTAGGAGGAGTGGAGAGAAGCCTGCTGCTGGGATGATGAGCAAAGTGGGTTGTGGGGCATAAGGCATCATCATGCCCGGGGACAGCAGTGAATCTCGTTCGGCTTTGATGCAACAGCCCAGAGTGACTCAGCTCATCCCGTCCCTCAGACACTCACTGTGCCTTCCCCCCTCCCTCCCTCCCTCCCTCTGCAGGCACATCGAAGAGGCCATCGAGAAGCTGAGCAAGCGTCACCAGTACCACATCCGTGCCTATGACCCCAAGGGGGGGCTGGACAATGCCAGGCGCCTGACGGGTTTCCACGAGACATCCAACATTAACGAGTTCTCCGCTGGCGTGGCCAACCGCGGTGCCAGCATCCGCATCCCCAGGAACGTGGGCCATGAGAAGAAGGGCTACTTCGAGGACCGCCGGCCCTCCGCCAACTGTGATCCCTATGCTGTGACAGAGGCCCTCGTCCGCACGTGTCTCCTCAACGAAACCGGAGACGAGCCTTTTGAGTACAAGAACTAAGCAGACTGCGCCCACAGACACCGCCTTCCCCCCGCGCTTCCCGCACCCCTAAACTTCCCTTCTAGATGTAGTCCCAAGGGTACAAGATAACATGTTTTGTGTCTCAGTAACTCTTGTTGTCTTGAGGTGGGGAGGAGGGCAAATTTAGTTTTATCGATGTCTGTTTGTCGTTGACTCTTCAGAAGATGAGAGGAGGAGAGGGTGTTAGAGAATTTTAACCACTGTTTTATTTTTTTTTTGTCTAATTCATGTGTACATCTGATGGGATCCAGTGGCTTCCAGGGACAGACTGCACACACAGAAAGCCAGTAGGAGAGTGGAAGGCTTAAAACTATAGCTGACTTCCCCGAGAGTCAGGTTTGGGGTGTTAGCCCCGCTGCTGGTGCTCTGCAGACTAATGGTTCTCTAAGGCTGATGCTTTTCTGTGGAGAAGGGAAGATGGGAGCTGTGATGGAGCCCCACGTGCTCCTGCTTGGGTAGGGAGATGATGAGGAGATCATCACCCCCTGGCCACTTTGAGGTTTCTGGGAATCTTCTGGCATTGAGCTCAGCATAAGAGCATTGAGGAGAACTCCTGGTTCTGTCACTGGAAGTCAACCGATCTCTGGCTCATAACACAGAGTGAAGTAGTATTTTTATATTTAAATATAAAAACAGCAAAAAAAAAAAATTATATATGAAAGTGTTTTTTCTTAAGAGATGACGTTCCAATGCCTCATCCAGCTGGAGCCGGCAGAGCTCTTGTGGATGCTGTTGGAGGGCCTCCAGGTGGGACTGAGGGTGAGCTTGGAGGGCTCGGTGGAGGAGACTTGGATGAGATTTGTTTCAGCATGGAGTGGAGTTTGCAGGATGTGGCTCCCAGAGCCTGCAGAAGCATCGCTGTAACTTGAGTGGCCACAATGCACTCACAAGTGTGTAGAGCAACAGGAGGAAGGTGTCCTGAACTGAGAGTTAACTGGTCAACCTCCCTGTGTTCCAGACAGAGCTGTGGGTGTGTTACCTTTCCAGCAGGGCTAGCATGTCACTAAAGCAGGGCTTTTGATAAAGGAAAAAATAAAAAGAAGTTTTAGATATTTTTTTTTTTTCATAATGTTCTTAGTTTCTCAGACTGACTGGTTTTACAGAGACCGTTGATGCCACTGTTGTGTCCTGGCTCTCGGGCTGCCTGCCATCCAGCCGTGATGGGGGCTGGGAGAAGGGAGAGGCCACCTATCCCTCCCTGCCAGCCCTGGCACCCCCAGCTCATGCTGGGGAGTTCACACGTTCCGGGATTTTACACTTGGGTATCTTAAATGGTGCCAGTTATATTCCGTTGCATTTGGACTTCTTCCGAATAGTTGGGGTTTTTTATAATAAAAAAAGAAAAAAAGAACAAAACGTTAAATCTGACTTCTGCAGCTTCTTTTTGCATGTACGTTGCCTTCACCATTTGAAGGGAGTTTGTCTCTCATAGTGGATAAATGGGGCTTTTTGTTTGGGGGGTGTTTTTCTGGGAGGCAGAGGTCTTCCAATCCATGTGTGCTCTCCAGAAAATGGAGATTGTCAGTGGCAATTGGTTCTGTGGTGAGGGATGGTCCAGATATGACTTGAGGGATTCTTTTGGGACAGGAAAGGGCCTGGGCTTCTGAGTGTCCATAGAGAGGGTTATGGGGTCAGTACAGGTGTTTGTGCATATCCCCAGCCTCCTCCTATGCAAGTTCTTCAGCATATAGAAATCCTACAGAAAACAAAATTCCAGCAAACTTCATTTAAAAGGGGGCTTTGTGGAGAAGACCCTTTCCCCCTTTCCCTGTTGAGAAAATGCCTTTGGCATAAACCCATCATTTAGAAAAGTAACCAAGGTAGTAGAAATGGTCCTTTATTTAGCTTGTGATGCTATTCCCCAGCTCCCTAGGAGGTACTTCCCTCAAGGGGGGCTGCTTTAACCATTCCCACCTTTAAATGTGGATTAACCACACTGGAGCATCCTGCTGGGCTGATGAGGCCATTCACTGCTATTGTGTTTTTGTGGATCAGCTGTTCTTTTGCATCTTTTGCACGGGGAGCATTCAAGGCAGCACCTTCCTCACCACCGTCCCAAAATTACCCTATCCTTGTGCCTGTGTGGAGTGGAATGTGACCGGAACAGAAGCAAAGGGAACACCAGGTCCTTTCCTCCCATTGTGACACAGCCACGAGGATTTTGGAGCTGAGGTGCTGCAGCCAAAAGAACCTCATGGGATAAGTCATGAGCCCTGAAATACTGAGGTTTTTTGCTGATTTGGGTGCAGGGAACGGGCAGCTACTCTTCTTTCTGCCTTCGAAGAAACTGTTGCAGAGGAAAACCTGAATTAAGGAAATTATTGTAAAGGCATTTGCACAGAAGGAGGAATAAGACATGATAATGCTTTTTTTTTTTTTTAAATTCCTGTACTTCCAAACACTGAATCCTTGAGGCTGGATCCCTTTCCCTCCAGAGACCCTGTTCTCCTGGGGAATGAAAAAAATTGGAAAAGAGGGCATAGTTCAGTTTTGGCCACTAAACATCATCAAGGCAGTAGCTGATGGGCAGCCAGGTTTTGTCATAGAATCATGGAATCATTTTTTATATTGGGAGAAGCCTTAAAGATCATCTCATTCCAAGCCCCCTGCCATGGGCAGGAACACTTTCTGTTAGACCAGGTTGCCTGGGTTAAAGTCCTTGGGATCCCCAGCAATTCTCTGTGCCTCACAGAACCTCATAGATGCAGAGCACCACTTGTGTGTCCCTGCAGAAGATGCCATCTCCAGGCTGCCCATCAGGGTGATAAGGGGAGCAGGCATCAGTCCTTTGCTTCTCCAGCTGCCCTGAACATAAATTTAGGTCAGGAGCTTGATGCTTAATGGTTCCTCTTGTTCTCAGCTGAGAAAGCATTTATCCACTCACTGCACAATTACCCGACTGAAAACAAGGTCGGAACAGCGTTGTGCTGCAAAGTGGCTTTTCAGATTATTATTAAAAAATACATAAACCCCCCCTACATTATAATGAATTAGAAAGAAAAAATTCCCTCATTCCCTCTAGACATTGTTTTCTGACTTTTTGCCTATAGCCTTCTTTCTGAATCTGCTTTGTAGTTACCTAAACACCATTTCCCAGCTCTATAGTATAGGGAACCCTCCTCTTAAGGCCGTGGGGCTCTTACAAATTGAGCCTGAAACTCTCAGAAGCTGAATTTACGGCTTATGTATTCATAGAAATCATTTTGACTTTTGATCTTAGCCTCTCAGGAGGAAGCGAATCCCTTTTCTCTGTACTCACACATCCTTAAAATGTGAATAATGATATAGTAAGGATCGGTCCCAAAGGGTTTGCTGGGCACACTGAAGCATCAGGAACCGCTCCAAATGAAGCAGACAAAAATAGCACCAGCTTTTTGAAGTGCCTGTTGGTTGTGTTCCCTTTTAATCAAACACCAGCTTAGGAGACAAGGCTGCTCCAAAACGATTAATATATCTGCTCACACGCCAGGCTTTTCCCCATAACTGAGTTTTAAGGCAATCAAAATAAGATTAGCCACAGTTCCCTTCAAATACAGCCTGGAGCAGATGAGCTAATCAAGATCACACTTGAAGTGTCTTTTAGTGCCGGGCTGTGCCAGCCCAATTACTGTTAGGACACAGGGCTTTTCTCTTTCTGCAAAGCCTGGTGCATCAGGTGTGGCTGCTTGGGTATCTCCTACCCTTTCACACTTCCAGAGTGCCCCAATGCTGCTCCAGTATCCACATACCACTTCCCTTCTTGTTTTGGGTGGTTTTTTAGTGCTATTTGGTCTTCCTAAATTACCATTTTTTGGTAGATCAACTTTCACATGCTTACACAACCTCTGGCTGAACACACCTCTCCCATCTCTCCCTGAACATGGCCTTTGGAGGAGAAATCAGCCAGCTGTAGGTGAGTAGGGATTTGCTGAGCTGTTTTTTGGATGCCCTTACCTGGGGTGGAAGGAGGAGGAGAGAGGCACTTCTCGTTGCTAGGTGAAACTGTTTTTATTTCTCCAAGTCTGTGTTTTCCCCTTTTCCTGGGATGTTGATATTGGCCTGTATGACTGTCCTGCACTTCCTTCTGCCCGTGGAGGATGGGAAGGGATGGTCCCAGGAAGGGAGCCAGGCACAAACTGCTGAGAGAATGATATGCAGAACTCTGCAAGAGCCTCTGTTTGGGTTAGAAGCTCTTGTTATCAGGGCAGCCCTGCTTTGCTCTCTTGAAATGCCTCCTGGAGGTCCAGCAGCTGCAAGTCCTGGCTGAGGTCTGTGCTTGCTGTTCATCAGCCGATAAAAGCCATAGGAAAAGCGACTGGAGGTATTTTTTCCCCTTTGAGAGAGGCCAGGGCATGCTCTGGAAGGGTGCTGGAGCCCAGCTCCCTGGGAACAGCTCAAGTGTGGTCAGTTGGTAGTTTCTTAATGTGACCCAGGAGAGAAAGGTGGTGGAGCTGGGAGGGGAATCCTACCATCAAAGAAATCAGTAATTCCACTTCAGCTGAGCCAGGATTTCATCCCAGTTGTTCAGTTACTGATTAAACTGAGGACAGCTGCTTAGGAAACAAGTGGGAGCTCTTGAGAGGGAAGATCTCCTTAGGTCTGCCTGGTTTTGCCAGCCATCTGGATGCAGGGTTGGACCCGGCCTGGCTCATGAGTGGGTCCTCCACCCACAAGTGGTTCTCCAGGCTATTCAGCTGGGAATGACAACCTACTTGCAGTGCCTGGTTTCACCATGCTGTCTTCTGTGGGTTTTAAATTGAACTCTGACTCTTTGCTTGCTGATAAAGGGGGCCAGCCCCTGTCTGTAGGATCTGCTTTTCCTGAGGCCATGTAAATTATGGGGGATATCAGTCACTGAGTGATGACTCATCTGGATGCCTAAAGATCTCACTTGTGAATTGCCTGATTCATGAATGGGGATCTTAGTCTGCTCTTTGTGAGTCTGCTCTGAGCCACTGCTGAGTATTTGGGGACTGTCCTCCTCTCTTGTACAATGATCTCTGATGGAAACATGCAGAGAAGGACTCTGTGTAGACCCAACACTTCCACTCTTCACACTGAAGCATCTCCGGGGTCTCCGTTCCCAATGGGAGATGATGTAGATTGGAGCATCTCCCAGCTGCCTCTGGGGAGGTGTCTGGCCTGTGTTTGGAAGGAATGAGATTTGGGGATGGGTACTTCTTGTGAGTTAGCCCCCCAAAACCTGCAGTGGCCTGGCACACAGAGCATGCATGGGTTGATCTCAATGAGAATCTGCTTGGCTGGGGAGAAACCCAGGGTCAGAGGGGCAAACTGGGGAGGAAAATCCATATTCTGTGACTCCAGAATTAACGCTAGGGCTGTAGCTCTTCACAGTCTTGTAGAAGGACTGGGTGCTTTGCCTCTCCTAAGCCTTTTCCCTCACTGCTCCCTTCTTTCTCTGGTGAGATGGTGCAAGGTTGGGGTAGCAGTGCAGGGGGCAGCTAGGCTTTACCTCAGCCAAAAAATGTCTTTCTTTTCCTTTATTTCCTCTCCATCCTGGCCTGCCCACAGACTGGCACGGCTGGGCTATTTTGCTTTCATAAGCTGCATTATGTAAGCCGCGTCTTGAGTGAGGACACGGTGCCAACTTGGACTCTGCAGCGGGAAGGAGCCACATTCCTCAGCACTGGGTTTAATCCCTGCCTCCAGCCACAGTTGGTTTGCTAAGAGGAATCTGAGGGCTGTGCTGAGGATTCTAATCCCTTGCTCCAGGTGGAGCCAGTTTGTTTCTGTGGGAGCCCTGCTCTCCTTTGTCAACAGGTTGTGCCCACGGCTCCTCCTCGCAGCAAGCCCTTTCCTTGGCTGTCAGGAGGGTTGGCCCAGGCATGCACACCACACCTTGGGACCTTCCTCTCCTCCCCTTGTTTGTTGAACTCTCCATGCTCTATGGCTTAGCTTGCACTTTCTCAGAAAGGATGGTGAGGGAGGAAAATGGAAGTGGAAACTTACTACAGTTCTAGCCCCAGAAAACAATGGCAAAGGTTGTTTGCCAAGCTGTTATGAAAACCACGGGCTGCAGAGCCCAGGGAAGACCACACTGGTGCCAACACCTTCTCCACCTGTCCCACCACTGACTGCCCTCCCAGGGTGTCCCATCTGTAGGATTCTTGTCCTGTGGCAGTCCTGTGGCACTAGCCTGGTTGGGTGGAGGGTGCAAGGCAGCAATGGGTACTTAGCAAGATATTTGTTGGCTCCCCAGCAGCCTAAGGCCAGTGCCTTAATCCTCTGAGCTCGGGATTGGTGATCTTCAGGACCCCATTTGGCTGGGCATGGGCCATGCAGCTTCAGAAGGAAAGGTCCTTGTCCTCCACACAGGTCTTAGATGACGCTGACAGCAGCAGTGCCTTGTTTTCATTTCCTGTGGGTGGATAAGGCACTAGACTCCACAGTTTTTGCTGGCAGCTTCCTCCAGTGCCAAACATGTTGTTAAAATGAGAATTATTAATCAGATCCAGGGTTAGGCTGTTATTTCTCCTCACAGAGCTGGGTGGCTCAAGCACATCCGTATGGCTTGTGAAGATGCTGAGCAGCTGGCTGGATTGCCCAGCTGCTTCTGTCCCGAGTCAGAGCTTGGCCAAAATGCCTAAGAGCCTCCTCTCCTGCTGAGCTGAACCCATAGCACTCTGGAAATCATGACGACCAGCAGGTATTTGGTAAAATAACCCAACCTGCCTAACACCTCTCCATGCTTAGGAGACCCTGAGCAAGTCCCCAAGTCTGAGGTGGGAATAGCTGTACCCAGGGCTGTGTTGTCCAGATGCCATTTCCATTTAGGAAGCTGCCTGGCGACAGCTGGGCTTAGAGATGGGTTTAGTTGGTCTCTGAAACTTGGAGGCCAGGGCTTCAGCTGGCTGAATCACCGAAAACTATGTGCTTGCTCTGAAATACAAGATATTTTCAGACTATTTTCCACCCAGACATATAACACATGCTGGGTGATTAACTGGCTCTCTTTTTTTCACCTCTCCTTGTGGCTGGCTCTCCTGGCAAGTTCTCCATCCGCTTCTCTAAATGTTTTCACTGTAAAATGGATGCCTTCCCTCCTGGCAAATAACCATGCCAGCGATCAGTGGGTGACGTTGCCACTGTGGGCTGTAGACCTGTAAGGAAGCATTTCATTAAAAGAAGACATTGCTTTGGAGTGAAAGTTTTTTATCTGTTATCTCTCTAGGATGAAGAAAACTGCTTGTGAAGGCTGGCTGGGGAAGGAGGTGGTCTCTTGGGTCTTGGCAGAGCTGTCCCCTGCAACAGTTTGGGGCTGTGCACAGAGCTGGGGCTGTCCCAGGAGACAGGGACACTCCATGGATGGTGGTCTGGGACCAAACCCTAAAGATTTGGTGCATGCTGGCAGTCTGTGCCATGGAAATGTCCTGGTCAGAGTGAGGTGTTTCCTCAGGGTCATTTGGTCTCTGTTTTCATGGGGAGGGAGAAGAGTTGGCAACCAAAGTGTGAGTTGTAGAGCTCATGTGTGGCAAACCCTACTCACATCTCTCTGTGCATGGTAGGGTATGGCTTAGAAGCATCCCAGGATACAGGGCAGTATCCAAGACCCCACAGAAGGCATTTGCCTGGCTTATACAACAACAGAGAGCAGCAGGGGTTAAATGAAGCCTGAATGGTGCTACTGCAACATCCCTGTGTCTATAGGGGTCAGGCAGGAGCAGAACAGCTGTGAGCCAGAGTGGTGACAGTAAAGCACCCAGGAAGGAATTGGCCATTCAATTTTAGCCTGCAAATGAGTCTGCATGGTTCCTCTTGAAATAAAAAACAGCCTGCTGCATGTTGTGTCTTGCTGCTGAGCTTGGGCTGGAGAAGGTTGTGGAGCCTGTAAGATGGGAGCTTCTGCTGGAAGATCTGGTCTTGGCAAACCAGAAAGCTCCATGTAAAGGTTGGGGTGTGGAGATGGTGGTGATGCCACATGGGTTCTGCAGGTCAGTGGGACATCATGGGTGGGAGCTAGTGACAGCTTTGCACAAAGAGCTCTCTGACAGCCAGCAGCTCCCCCTGCTCATCTCCTCCTCCCATCTAGCCAGTGGAAACTGCTCCCATGAAATCTAAAGCAAGCACTGCAATACTTGTCTTTTTGTTGTGAATAATGTCAGCCCTTTTCTTCTGCGAGCGCTATTGAAGCAACAGCTGTATTTCACCCAGCTGGCAGCGCTCAGGGAGGAGGAGATCAAGTGTTCTCAGCAAAGCTGGGCCAGATCTATGGCTGGGGGAAATTGGTGTAGTTCTGATTAACCTCACTACTGAGCTGCTTTATGCCAGCTTTGAACTGGGTTCCCAGACTGAGGCTTTGGGGGGTTTGGGGTGAAGGAGAAGTGCTCTTTGGAGAGGTGAAATAGCCACGCGTGCTCTTAGTGGTGTCTGTGAGGCCAGGAGGGTGAGGAGCTTGACTGCTGCTGGACAGGATTTTCGTTGTGTGGAGAGGTCTCCAAGCACTTGCTGTTGGATAATCCTCTTCTAATGCATGGCAAAAATAAAAAGGAGCCTCTCCTGTGTCCAGGGCACCTGAAGCTGTGTGTGTGTGTTGCCACACTCTGCCTGTGCATGCTGCAAGAGCAGAGCACCAGCCCTGCCAAGACATCCAGTGCTTCTGGGAAGTGTCCACAGCACCGTGTGCTTGTCCCACCGTGCCTCCCTCTGCCAGGTACTACGGGGCGGGTGCCAGCCCTTCCTCTGGGCTCGGGAACAGCTTGTTTTGAACATTGGTGGCATGGAAAGTAAAAAAGGCAGGAGCAGATGTGCCCGTGGGCACTGTTGGCCCATCTCCCTGGTAGGACAGGAGTTGTTCCTCTGGCACTGCTGCCGGCAGGCACCTGTCCCTGTGCTGCTGGACCCCTGGGATGAGTGGGACCCCCATGCACCAGCAGTGTCCTGTGTTCTCAGCCAGATCCTGTCCTTTGCACAGAAGGGGTTGGGCAGCAAAGCTGCATTAATTAAAATAGTGTCTCCTCTGGATCCTCAACTCAACCCTTCTGTTCCTCTGCTCTGTTTGCCCACTAATGGGTAGCTCAGTGAGAGGGGGATGAGAAGGATGTGGGGGACTGGAGAAGTCTGGGGGGAGCTGGAGGGGAAGGATGAGAGGTTTTGGTTTGTTTGTTTTGATTTTTCCTTTGGGCCATTTGTCATATTCTGGTCATGAGGAAACATGTGATTTCTCTCTGTAAGAAAACCTTGATTTTTTTCTTAAATATATTTGGTGGGGTTTTGTGGTTTCCATGTCCTAACCTTCCTCTCCCCCGCCCCAAGATCTGAGGGGACCTTTGTCATCAGAAACACCATGTCCATCCTCCTGCTACTCTCAGAAGTTTTCCCTGCTTTGCGCCTCCCTCCACCCCTCACTGAATAAACAAATGCCTCTGTCCTGGCCGTGCTGTTCCCAGTACCTGTGCTAGCTGGTTCCAGCTTGCCAAATCTGCAGGGATCCAGGTGGCTCCTCCAGAGCAACATGGATGTGCCCTCAGCACGTGGATGTGCCCTCAACACAGCAGCAAGTGGAAACAGCAGTGATGGGAGCAGTGCGGGTAAGAGGAAGGCACAGAATAAATCATGCCCATGGTTGGCTTTTGGTGCCTCACTTGGTTTCTTTCTCCCAGGACCTGCCTGGGGTTTATTGTCTTGCCTGTTACTGCACCATCTTTGGGTTGGGTGGGTGTGCTGGGCTCATGGCTCACTTGCACGGGTATGCTTTCCCAGTGCTGTTGACACCTGCTGATCACAGATTGCTTTTCAGCCATTAAACCCTGTGTGGCAAGAGAGAACTGAAGGAGGGAAAGATACCTCATTAATTTTTACTCCACCCTGCATTCTTCAAAACGTTTTCCCCTTGCAAAGATTGGGAGGAATATAATCTGACTTGCTCTAGAGGTAAAGGAGATACCATTTAATTGTTTATCGTCATGTTGGAGTCAGGGGCTAAAGAATTCTGCGTTTGGTTGTCACCACATGGCACTTGAGGCAGGATGGTGCTTCCTGAATTGCAGCCAAGCCCATGTTGAGGCTGCAGCTCCGACTGGAATGGAGGGGGATTTGGGCAAGGTGTGTTCCTCCTTGCTGCCTGGATATGGGATGCTCACACAGGCTGCAGATCCCTCCAGAGGTGGCTGGGCCACAGGGAATTTTCCAGAGGAGGAGGAAGACAAAGGACCACTGAGTAACGAGGTCAGGCAAAGAGTGAGCTCACTTTTGCAGTCTGTTCTCAGCAGGAGGGGTGAAATTATTAACTTGGTGGGAATTTTGAGGAAGCACAACACCTGGGAAAAGTCTCTTTCTCACCACTGGGGTTGTTTTTCAGCACTTTTTTTCCCGAGTCTGGTGCTGTTTTGCAGGTGGCGAGGCAGAACACTGCTCTGCAAAGCAGCTCTGTATTTAGAAGCAAAAGCGAGGCATAGGATGCACGTTTTCAGCATCCTAAATACATTGGAATCTGTTGTAGTTTAGATTCTCTTGTTGAATTTTGCAAGGAATAAAGGATGGTTATTGCTGCTTCCCAGAGTACCAGAGCAGCCTGGGATCATGGTGCATGAACCTGATGGGTCCTGGCTTGGCTCCTGCTGCTCTCCTGGGACAGGGATAGGGATGGGCAGGAGCTGGGCTGCCCTGGACTAGGTGTCACAGTAGGGCTGGAGTGGGAGAGGTGTGAGTTTCCATCCTAGCCCAGCTCACCCAACAGTGCTGAGAGCAGCCAAGCAAGACTCAGGCAGCAAATTCCTCCATGAATGGGCTCTCTTTTCCTTTTCAGTGTTCCCAGCTGAAGTTTTATAGGAAGTGCAGATGTTTAGTACCCAAGGGTAATTTTTTTTTTTTCCAGGTGGGCTTTTTCCTAAAGCAGAGAATTGAGAGCATGAACAAAGTACATGATAACATTCTGAAAGTGGTCATATTTTGCTGTCCCTAAATGTAGCTGCTGTGCCAAATGGAGATTCATTTCTCAATGAGATAATCTGCAGGAACACAGATTGTAGTAATGTTGTTGTGGCTGCTGGGCTGGTTTTGGGTGATGAGCAAGGCAGTGTTTGTCAGGAGAGGTAATGCTTGTGTTAGACACACTGGATTGCTGGGACAAAAACAGGTGACCTGTTGGCACATAGGCAAGAAAACAAGAAACATGTAAGCTGAGACATGGCCAGCTTCAAACTAAGTATTCTCCTGGTCTGCCTGTGGTTTGGAGACCTCTTGCTCCATCTCAGACCTAAGAGGAATATGTGCCAGCATCTCTTTGGGGTTTTCCCAGCCGTCTCGCTAAAATATAATCCCTTTCCCTATAGACTTTAAGGATGTGACACTTGTAGTTTATCCATCTTAACTTTCCTATGTAAACAAGGCTGAAAGAGAGGTGAGTAAGGTGCTTTTCAGAGCTCCCCACCTGATGGTGTTGGGAAGGGGCACACGGGGTGGGAGGTGAGCATGGCTTTAGGGGAGACAGGCAGAGATGGGGTCGGGAGTCTGCTCCAAGGAGGATTAATGCAAACACCCGGTCAGGCAGACAACAACCAAATCCTGCCTGGATCTCTCCTGGCTCCCTTGCTCTGCTTCTGGCTTGGTGTCTTTCCTTAGGGAAAGGTGGGGGTGATGAACCCGAGCTGGCCGTGGTGGCACAGCATCTGGGAAATGCTGCCGGAGACTTTCTGTGCAAAGATGACTCCACCTTGTAGGTGTCACAGCAGGGCTGGGGTGAAACAGGGAGCAGGCAGGAGGAACAAAGACACCTTTGTCACGGTTTCTCGCAGTTTGCCAGCCCTGCAGAGCTGCCTGGCTCTGTGCCATTAAGGTGCCTGGCTCATTACCCAGGTTTGGGGGAGGCTGGCTGAGCAGCCAAGAGCTTCCCAGAGCCGGAACTTGCTGGGAGTTGCTCTCTCACCTGCCATAGCAGCCTTCTTCCTGGCAGCAGCATAATGGAGCTCAGAGGGGATAACCCTTGAAACTGCTGACGGGGTGGCACCTTCCTTCCCAGCCCACCTTGATGAGGTGGAGATGTTTATGGCGGGATGGGTGACCCTTTGAGGTACATCTGGGGTGACCCCAGTGGGCAGGGGGCTGCAGGCATGGTTGTGTAGCATGGAGTGAGTGGGCACAGGCAGGATTCCTCCGGGAACAGGGTGAGCGTCACTGCGTGGGCCCGTGGTGGGTGGGCACAGTGCCAGCTCGGTGCTGCCTCCAATCCCCAGCGTTCCGACCTTTGCCAGCCTGTGCCAAACTAACCTCTGCCATGCAGAGCCACCCCCCCACTGAATGAAGGGGAAACTTGGGGATCCACACATGTGGGTGTCCAGACTGTATCCTTTGAACTGGAACAGGAGAAGTTGGGTCCCTCCAGGTCTAGGAGGCATGCTTAAAAATCCCAAAATCTACCCAGGAGGTGGGAAAATCCCATCCCTTGGGACCTCCCAGCAGCTTGTTCCACCAGCATGAAACCCACTTAAAATCCAGTCCCTTTTGGGGGGCAGGAGAGGATGCATCCATCCTCAAGCCCATGTTTTGTTCTCTGGTTCATTGCCACAGAGCAGGTGTGAAACAAGATCTGCCGGCACATTCCCCCTTCCCTGCGGTATCATTCCTGTCGCACATCGCTGCTCCTGGTTTGGAAAACCCCTGGGACTGTGAGAGTTAATTCTTCATCCCAGCTGCTTTCCTCCTAGAGCTCAGCAGGAAGAGGGATTGTGCTAGGCAAGGGGCACCACTGCGTAGGGGGAGGAGAGGAAAAAAAAAAAAGCTTCTTGTTTAGACCTTTTACCTAATTTCCAAAGTTTCAGACCTGAGGGCCATAGCAACGAGAGCTGCCGGCAGTGTGATTGGAGGCGGCAGGGCTGTGCTGGACTGCCCTCCCGGCTTCCCAAGCTGCATCCCCACTGATGGGACAGGGTCAGCATCGAGGCCAGTGTTGGCTTTCTGCCTCCCCTTCCCCACGGGAAGAGCTCAAGGCATGTGGGGGGGGGTGTGTGTGTGTGTCTGGTTTGTTTTGTTGGTTTTTTTCCCCCCAACTGATTGTCTTTGCTCCTTTAAATATGTTTTCCCTGGTTTCTATGTGCTGTTTAAAAAGTTCTTGGCACTTGTGAGATCGGGTGGCATCCAGGAAGGTTCTCATGAAGACCTGCCTAGAAATTATATCAGGTGGTACAAACCCAGTGAGGTGTTTTGTATGTTTGTGTACACCACACAGAAGTGAGAGTGGGTGGCCCTTTACAGCTACAAAACAGAATCTGGCCCAAAGGAGCTTGAGTCCAACAACACTTCCCTTTTACTGAGGTCAAATAAGCCTCTGCGAAGATATCAGGGCTTCCTGCAAACCAAAAACAAAGATGTGATTTTTGGGCAATAAATCAGCAAACTGTTCTTGTTATGCTTTTAGCTTACTAATTCTCCTTGTGGGTTTATTAGTGGGGCTCAGCCATCATCTCCAAGCACAGCCCATCCTGGAGAAATACAGAATCTTAGAACATCCTGAATTGGAAGGGACCCACAAGGATCATGGAGTCGAACTCCTGGACCTGCACAGGACACCCCCAAGAATCCCACCATCTGCCTCAGAGAGTTGTCCAAATGCTTCTTGATTTCTGGCAGGCTCGGTGCAGTCTCTACACGGGAAAAAACCCAGTGAGACTTGGATGTGCTTCCTATGAGTTTTCTGAGCATCAGACTCTTTCTTTGGTGGCACCATTCCCTGTTATCCCTCAATAGCACTGCAGAGCTGATGCAGCTGTGGGCTCAGTTGCTGCGGGTCATTGAGACCACATCACCTCAACTCTTCCAGAGCTGCTCTTCAGGCAGAATCATATTTTAATCTGTGGATGTGAGCTTTTCTGACAGCACTGAACCTGTCGTGGCAGCGAGTGATCAGGAAAAGGAAGGAATAAAAGAGGTTGAAAGAAAAAGCACTTGCTAAGGAAAAGATGGAGATTGTAGAAGCAACTGAGTTGGTGTAAATCAAGCTGATCTGTATTCCCCAGATCTTCAGGATCACTCAAAACTTCAGCAGAGAAGCTAAGCTTGATTATGTCTGTGTTATGGTTCTCTTGTGCAGCAGGGAGCATCTTCCCTCCATCCTTCCTCTGCAGTGAGCCACATGTTTAGCAAAACATATTAAGCCACTCACTGAATCCACTTAATTCTCCTTACACTGTCACCAGGTTGTCTTTGTCATGGGAAAAAGCTTTTCAGCATGGAGCTGGCTGTGTTTCTGCTCTTCCCAGCTTGCATATGGCTGTGTGTGTTTACAGTTCCTTTCCTAGGGAGGAGCACTTATTTCCATGTGTGTTAGATATTTATCTTCCAATCAGAATTAATATTTAGGAAAAAAGAAGTGTGACACACTCCAGTCAAAGCTACCTTTGTGTTTTCTGGAGGCTTGCTGTGCTCAAAGCTTTGTGTGCATCCCTGTAACATTTGAACCCTACCAAGAGCAGTGAAACACAGTTCATCCCTAGGGAGCTGTGTGCGGAGAGGATCATCTTCCCCAGGATTTTAATAAGCCATGAAATTGGGTATTCAGCTGTTTGCATTATTCTAGTACTCCGTGTATTAGAAAACTGCAATATTTAGCCCATTCATCTTAAAAATCTATTGTGATGTTTCTATCCTTTGGTGCCCTTTGAAAGTCGGGTTGTCTCTTCAGGCACATCCTACTCCGCTGCTTGTCAGCCAGTGATTCCTCACCATCAGGTCTGCCTTCTGCCTTATATATAGGGTACTGAGGGCTTTTATATAGGGTATTTCTCAAACAACATGGGATTTGTGCAGAAAAGCCTTGCAAGCTTGGAGAACACTCTTTTCCCAGGGGTAGGAGCCGGCAGGCACATTTGCCTTGCAGACACAGAGCAGACAACAGCTTGATTGGTCACTTGCATTCAACTTTCTGTTCTTAAGGAATCGTTGGTATATGAATAGGGTCCTTATCAAACCAGGTTCATCCAAAGGACAAGGCCATATTAATTGTTTGCAGAACTCCGGTAAATAAACAGCATTCCTCCTGATTCCTTATTTGCCCACTTTAACTCCAATGGCCAACTCAAGCAAAGGCCACAGAGCCTGGCAGCAGGGGGGTGACAGCCTTTGGCAAGTACTGGACTGTGCCCAGCTTCCCAGGTGGTATGATCAAGCACTATGGAAACAACTTCTAGCTGGAGCCTTTAAATTATGGATTTGGGAGGAAAAGAACAGTGCCTATCCCATCTGGGAGTCTAAGTGTAGAGGGGAGACCTGCTGTGAGCAAGGCTTTTTTCCTTGAAGCCATTTGCCATGGAGCAAGGTGGAGGAAATGGATTGCAATAATGGTGATAAAATAGAAGGGGGAGCTTGGCTCCCTTCCCAGGCAAGGACTGGCATCCTAAAGCTCAAGGGTTGGAGTACAAGAGGCCAAAAGCTGCAAGGACTTTCTGTGCCCCAGGAAAAAAGCAGGTGACACAGGACACCTCCAAAGCTCTCCACACCTGACCACCTCTCCATCACTTCTGGGAAGTTGTCTTTGGTCAAGCTGGTCATCTGCCCAACAAGGAGAGAAAAATTTGCAAGCATCTCCCTTTCTGTTGATGCAGTCTGGATGGCCCAAAAAGTCTGTTACTCCAACCAGACTGCCTTGCCCAGCCATGGCTGCTCTCTGGAGCATGTCTGGGTGGTTTCTTTGCCAGGGATCTGCCCTGTTGAGGCATGTTGCTGCTGGGGCTGGAGGCTCAGAGGCTGAGCTTGCAGGGAAGGAAGGGCAAACTGCACAGCAGAAGTTAATGTTGATGCTGACCAGGCTGCTGGCTCAGCAGAAGGGCTCATATCTGCAAAACTTCAATCTAGGGCTAAATTTAAACACCAAAATGTAGTGTTTAGAAGCCCAGAGAATAGCCCAGCCCTCGTCTCTGGTGGCTTCCTCCAGCCAGCCCTCCCTTTGGCAAGGAAGAAGCTTTTGTTTCCCTTGGACTACAGGCCAGCTTGGAATAATAACCCCAGCAAAACCCTCCCTGCCCCAGCACAATGAAGCAGAACTCTTAATTCCCAGATGTGCAGGAGGGAAGTGCCCAGCATGTCCCCTCCTGATGCTTCCCTTCCAGATGTGGAGTGGCAGGGAGCCGGAGACAACCCATTGCCAGCCAGGAAGTGGGCTGGGGAGAGGATAGTGGAGTTTTCCCTTGGAAACCCTGTGGATCTCACTGTTTGTGACCAAGGGAAGCGGTTTGGGATGCCCTGCCAGCTATTCAGCTGGCTTGCAACAGCTCCAGTCTGCTCTGTGTTGCAGTGAGGAAGTGCCCTTCCAGCAAAGGTGAGGATGCCTTCCCTCCCAGGTGTGCCTGCATCCTCAAGGATCCCTCAGTTCCCACCTTCTCATCCTCAAACAGCTCTCGATCCTCATCATCTCCTCCTGAGTCACACCAGTGGGGCTGGACTCTGTTAAAATTCCTGCAGGCAATTTGATGGGACAACTGAAACACCCCTCCCTCTGCTCAGTCCTCAAGACCCAAGAACAGGGCTCAACAGAGAACTTCATGTGTGAAGCCTCATGCCAAGGTCATGCCAAGTGTCTCTCAAGTGAACTGGTGTCCCTTTGGGATGAATGTGGAGATTGGAGCCTGTCCCCCTGGAATGAGGTGAGGGTGTTTCAGGTTCAACTGGCCCATGAAAAATGACTTTTTGGGGAAATGCCCTGGGAGAGGGATTTGGGCAGCATAGGAAGGGGAGGTGAAGCTGCCTCTCACAGTGCCAGTGGTGACACAAGCCAGGGCACCGTATCCCGTGACCTGGCTGGCCGTACCTTTCCGGTGGAAAATTCCTGCCCATGGGCAACATCCTTCTGCCTTTATTTTTAAGCAGTTCGCTAAGGACACAGGGAGATAATAGGTGCTGACAGGGGCCTGGCTGCTAATTGGACTTTTGCCAGGGCTTCCATGATATTTGTAATTAGAGGAAGGTGGGAGGGGGTTGGCGGAGGACAAGGACAACAGCACACAGATGTGATGGGAGAGACGGAGCCTGCAGAGGAGCTGGGGATCTCCAACGAGGTCACAGGGAGGGACGCTTACGCTGAAAGTCAGCATCAAGATTACTCATACCCATGGCATCAGTGTGGGTTCCCTCCCAAGTCGTTGCTGTGCTGGGAAGGCTGGAGACAGGGTGTTGCCATTTGTGGGATGTCAGGATCCAGACCCCAAACAGTGTCAGAGCTGATCCATCACCATGTGGCAAAAATGCTGAGCACTGGGAGCAGTCGCCTTAAAATTGGGGATGCTCCTGACATTTCCCTTCAGTCCTGCAGAAGCTCTCTGCTCCTAGTTTTCACATCCTCCCCTCTCCTTTCTCCTTTCCCCCTATTTTTATGCAGCAGTACTCTCCATCCATGTTCCCAGAGCCCATCCAATGGGGTGGATGCTGTCCTGACCCTTTGCAAATCCAACCATTTATTTAAAAAGCTTTTTTTCTTCACCCAAATTGAATTTTCCACTGGGTAGCAAAGGTGCTTTGCTTGGCTCTTTGTTTACAAGGGAAAAATGCATACCAGAAAAAACCCCAGGAGGTTTAGGTTAACTTTCAGCTTGAAGCTGTTTTGCTTGCCATGAAGAAACAGTGGAGGTGTCTTAAGTCAAATGCTTCAGGGGGCTTTGCAAGATTAAATCTCGCAGTTTGTCTTCCTGAATGTGTAAAATTATCCAAGGGAAACCTTTGCCCTGGTGGCAACTCAGGATAGTTTCCAGTCTATCTCAAAAAGAAATCTTGAATAAAAATAGATTTGGACACACAAGACCCTCTTGAAAGATGTAAACAATCTGTCTTAAGAAGGGATGTATTTAAAGTGAATCAGAAAGCAAGTATATCAGGAGCCCTATGGAGATGCTGGACATCACACTGGAAGTCATGAGGGTAATTCAGGTGGGGCACCAGGTAAAAGACAGATGTGGGTGATGCTGTTCCCAAAAGGAAGAGAGAATAAATGATTTATACCAGGCTGTAAAGCCAGGGCTGTGCTCTGCCTGGCCATGGGGTGGCTGATTGCTTGATGCCAGTTAATGGAGTTCCCATCCAGAACATCTGCAAAAAGGGCACATGGGCTGAGAAGAGCTTTGGACCAGCATCTGCAAGCACTTACCCCCTCTGGCCTGCCCCACCAGGCTCAGAGGCATGGAAGGGCTCAGGGAAGGGGAGTGTGAGCAAGCAAGAGGCAACCCAAGTCCTCTGTGTGCCTGTGAGCTGAGGTGAAGGAGCTGGATATCAAAACAGGGGCCCAGTTCCCAGCTGGGCCAACCTTTCCCATTTCTCAGCGGTGTTGCTGGGATGTTAATGGGGATGCAGGAAAGGCTGGCTGGGAGAAATCCAGGTGCCTGCTTTTCCCAGGATCCCCAGCAGTGATGTATTTGCCCAGTGTCCTGTCCCACGGCAGTGGGACTCCAGCAAGAAGATCCCTGGCAAAGTGTTATCTCCAAGGGGAGGGTGGTAGTCCAGGGACTATCTCTCTGAGTCAGCTGGCCCAAATATGAAAGAAAAGCAGCAGTGGGGCCTACCAACCCAGCAACTGCCACCCCAAAATCTGCTGGCAGGATGAAGAGAGGTTGGTAGGGCTTCAGAAACACCCTGAACTCCATGAATGGATGCCTTCAGGTGCCATGCAGGGAAGATTTCCAGGCTGAGCTTCTGGGTAGCAGAGTTCAGTGTCAGAGGTGTGCAGTGTGTCCATGCATGAGAGAGGCAAGAGAATCTTCCTGCTGTGTCCCTGTCTGCCTGATGGAGGGAAGGTGTTGTGGTATCCTCAAACCCCAGTGCCATGAGGCCGGAGACTGCTGTCCTAATGCCTGGGTTTGCAAGTGATGCTCAGACTCACACCCTGTTTCCCTGCACAGGTAAAGGGTTCATATACCATGTAGAGGGTCTGGACTCCAGGACTTTATTCACCCCAGAGTGGCTGGCTGATGCTCTGGTGTCACCAGAGCAGCCTGATGGCATGGGATCAGAGGAAACCTAGGATTTAAAACCATCCCATTGGAGGTTTGGAGACCTTCAGCATCTCTGGCAGAAACCAACAACTCTGCTTTAAATTAAGAGACGGAAAAAGTTAAACAGACTCAAGGGGAGGGGAAGGAGAATTAAAAAAGGGAAGGGATCAGCCCTGTGGTGGAGATGGGGAGGAGGAGGAGAGCTGGGAGGTGGTGGCTGCTCCCTGCCAGCCGCTTGGGCAATATCGGCGGCGGTCACATGCGGGGATCTGCTTTGGGCATAGCCCGCGTGTTTGTGCGGCACGGGGAGGGGGTGTGAAATCAGCTCCCGCTTCCAGGAATCCTCCCGGCACAGGATACACGGCGGGGAGCTGGTAAACAAGATACAACCGCTGGCCTGTAACTCAATCGGCTCCCTGCATTAGCTGCTCCCTAGCCGGGGATCTCGCCAGCCTGGTGGCTTTCTCGGGGTGGCAGTGCATGGGACAGCGTGTCCCAGGGCATGTGGCATCACCAGCGGGGGGGACAGGAATGATGGGAATGGTGGGGGGAGCTTGCACTTAAAGAGTCTGGAGGCTTCTCCAGCCCAGAGTGGGTGGATATTCCTCGGGTGCAGCCCGGGTCCAGCTGCTGCTTGCAAACCCTCTTCCAAAGTCAGAAATAGCCACTTGGCTGAGGAACAAACCTCTCCCCCATGCTCCCCTTCTCCACCTCCCGGTCCTGGCGGCGGCAGGAGCCGTGGGTAACGTCCTGCCCCCATTCACAGATAACACCCGCTCCCCTGCGCCGGCTGCCAGCGCGCCTCGAGCAGCTCCTAATCTGCCTGCTTGCAAAAATACATCTTGCCTGGGCTTTTTGCCCCCCTCCCCTGCCTCTCAGGAGAACTTGTTTATTGCTGGGTGCAGGGAAACCATGACCTCCGCTGTCTGCCGTCCCCTTTGGCTCCCTGTCCCTGGGAGTGGTGGGGAGCCGGCTGGGGACATGCAAGGGGACACTCAAAGGCAGGGCAGGGCATCTGGGTCCCCACATACAAGAGGAGTGGGGTGGGAAGGGAGTTTTACAATCACAGCACATCATATTAATCAGACCAGTGTTGGGCTTTGGATGGTTTCTCCTAACAACGTCCATGTGGTGACTGAGTACGGATGTTCCCAAGTGGGAGACCTGGGGAAACCTGGGGAGGTAGGAATGGGGGTGAAGTTAGTTAATATGGAGCACAAAGTCATGCAGGTGAGGATGGGAAAGAAGAGCTCCTGCTGCCGCTTTGGGGCTTGTGTGAAGTGCTAAAGGAGGGGACAACTGGGGACAATGGCACCATGAGTGGGATGCTCTTGGTGGGTGGGGACATGCCCCCATGGCATAGGCGACTGCTGTGCCCCCTGCACCCAGCCTGGCCTTCCTGTAGCAGTCAGCTTTGGATGAGAGGGGCAATGGGGTCGTCAGAGGGATGGGAGAACTCAGGGGAGATAGGACAGGCTTGGCTGGTCTGACTTTGCGTGAGGGGCACAGGGAACCTTCCTGCTCCTGACCCCATGCCCAGGTCTCCAACAAATTGGCCCGAATCTATTTCTACATCTATTCTTCAGCTGAGACCAGGGAAGAACAAGATCTGTCCTTCTTTTTTAGTCCTCAACTTAATTTCTTTCAGCCAGGGAGGCAGGGCCTGTCCGAGCAGCCCTCTGCGGGAAACAGGGTGGGTTTTGTACCGCCCACTGGTTTATTTGTATTTTTAGAGCACACCACAGGCACTAGGTCACTGAAGTGAGTGAAATTCCACCCTGGAGCAACTCCTCATCCCCATCCTTGGGGATGGACTGGAGTCAACAGCTGAGCCCAGGGCTCAGGTGTCCTGGCCACTGTGGTGCCCAGCTGAGGCGTGGGACAAAGGGTAGGTGGGTGGATGGGTGCCAGAGCTCTGGGTGGCAGAGCTGGGGACCAGCAAAGCAGTGGGCAGAACACAGTCCTCCTTCTGTT
Organism: Scytalopus superciliaris; assembly: GCA_013400415.1. NCBI lineage: Eukaryota > Metazoa > Chordata > Aves > Passeriformes > Rhinocryptidae > Scytalopus > Scytalopus superciliaris. The sequence goes on along the minus strand of VXBX01000791.1, from coordinate 496,672 downwards.
ACCACTCCTAGAAGAGCCCCAAGGGAGTGAGAGTCTGGCTGTGCCAAGCTGGAGACTCCATTCCAGGGTGGCACAGGGTGCCTGAGGAGTCTTGGTCCAAGAGATCTCAGTGGGGGATTTGTTTGGTAGGATGATGGGCACCCTTCACTGAGGGAGCTGCGGGTGTTGGGATGCTGAGGTGAGACTGGGACAAACTGGAGAGTGGTGAGGAGCTTTAATATGTCTAGAAGAAGATCACCCATAGCGTGCTTGCTCAGTGAGTTGGCAACATGGTGAGTCAAAAACTGAGGAGGGGGAAAAAAACAAGCAAAGGGGAATGTGTAGGGGCTTAAAATGGCACAGCACATCTCCTTGAGAGCACAGCTTGTGTCTCTTCATCATCTCTAGCAGTGAGTGATATTAGGGAAGCATCTGCCAGGGCTTGGGCTTAACAGGGAGTGAGTCAGGTGGGTGGGAATCTCACCCCTTGAATCACTGCTGATGGCACTGGGAGCTCCCCCCACCCGCTTTCCCCCTGTGAGGGGTGATAGAGTCACAGTCTCCCTGGGGGGGCTTCGGGGGAAACTACCACTTTATAAGCTAAGCATGAAATAAAGAGAGAACCCGTCCCCTGGGATGCTGACCCAACCAGAAAGTGTAACAAGAGATGCTCCCAGGAAGAGCAGCAGATATCAGATCTCTGCTTTAAGGCAAGTGATTCGCCTGGCAATTAGAACAAGCAAGATGGGCTGAGAGTCATTGAGAGCTGCACCTCACAAAGTGTGAAATATCTTCATCTGCCTTTTCCAGTCATCTCGGAGATGATTTTCCCTGCTTGAGCTACCCCAAATGCTTGGCATCACCTGGTTAAGGTGGCCTGAGTACTCAGTGATGATCACACATGCAGGGAGCCATTTGCTTTCATCCAGAGATACACACACTGATGGGATTTAGCAGGACCAATACCCAAACCACAGCTTGAACCTCAAAGGTTGAGACAGAATCCCTGTCAGAGGGAGCTGAAGAAGAGGATGTAAAGCACCCTTGTTGCTGGAAACAGATAGGTTTGGGAACTGGGATCTCTTTTCTGAGTCTTTCCTGGTGTAGTGCTCAGGATGATGTGATGGGGGGAAGATGGCTGGCTCCACAGGAGATGCCCCATGGGCATATCAAATCCTTTCTACCTTTCCATGCTGAGAGCCCACACCTCTCCTCCAACACACAACAGTTTTGGGGTGTCTTTCCCCCTCTAATACACAACCCCGAGCCTGCCTGCACTTCCCTGTGTCATACTGCCGGTCAGTGGCTCTGCTCTGGGGCATCCCCTCTGGTGTTTTTGTTCCCAGGCCTTTTTCTCAGAGATCCACCCCTTTTTTTCCAAAACAGGCTGTTCCCTCTAGTAGCAAGCAAGCAGCAGCCGGCAGCTGATGGCTCAGTTGCTTTGCCTTATGCACAAAACTTTCCACTTGTGCTTTTCATCTTCCCCGTGGAGGGAAGCTACCGCTTTCCCCGGCCTCTTGCCTGCAGGAGCGTGCGGGAAACGTCTGCCCTCCTGTGTTCAAAGTCCCCTCCAAAGAGAAGCCAAGGGTGCACTGACCTCACAGAGCAAATATTTTCCATGACATCTCCTCCGGACTTCTCCTCTCAGGCTCTGTACCTATAGCTGACCCGGCTATAGGTTTGCAGCCAGCTCTCCTGGTGCAGGGCTGGATTCTGCCCTCTCCTTGCTTCCCTACATTCCCCTGTACAATATCACCACCTGAAGGTTTCAGTGACCTCCCTGGACCCCCCTCCAGGGACTCTGCTGGCCAAAAAAGTGTCCCATGGGTCAGTGCTGCTCCCTCACCTTGGGGACACCAAACCCTGCCAGCTTGCTGTGATGGTTTCTCCAACACTTCCCCTCTCCTGCTCACAGCTCTAACACTCCTGTGGTCATGGGCTGCTGCCAAGCCAGCTGGGGAAGCTGGAGCCAGCGCCTTAGAGCAGGCGCGAAGCATCCGTGGGCCTGAGGTGGGATGCAGGGAGGTTGTTTTGAAGTGGGAACAACTTGTCACCAGGCAAAGACAGGGAACATTTACTGACTCTGTGCCCTTGCTGCTCGCCCAGATGAATGAGAAGGGCCGTGTGATCCAGCAGGTGTTTTCCACCTCCAGGTTCTCGCTGGTTTTCCTGTATGGAGTTCTCCTGCCTGACAGTGTTCTTCTCAAGGGGACAGTCACATCTGGCACCAATTCCCAGTGGGTCTTGGCAGCTGGATTTGCAGCACAGGTGCTGCAGAGCTCAGGACTCGCCATGGTCAAGGTCTGTTTTACTTATAGCCATGAAAAATCAGTGTCTTTCCCCCACCACTGGCTTGCTAAAATGAGACTCTGTGGTCATTCTCCTACCAGGGCTTTTCAAACCACGTGCTGGGTCCCAGCTCCTGTGCAGTCTCCTGAGGGGGACTGGGGTATTTCATGGATTGGATTCCTTAGATTAGATCCCTCTCACCCCCTCTCTTGTGGAACAGAAAGAAAACACAATATGCTCTCAGAAATAATGCCAAGCATATGGCACACAGCAGGAGGTGTCAAAAGATGCTCCCTTCACCCTCACAGGCAGTCCTGTGCCTTCTGCATTGGCTGTGTAGGGAAAATCACTCAAGGAATTTGATGTGGGCATTTCAGAGCCCTTTATGTCTGGGGTCAGGCTTCAACAAGTGAGGCAAGGAGAACAGCCTGTTCCGGTACCTCCTTCCCAGTCTGCATAAGAGATACCCAGTGCCATTCTTACCTACAGGGTTGTTAGTGCTAGAGTTATAATGAGGATTAAATATCTATTAACCTGGGTGGGTTATGGCTGGTCTTTTGTCTTTTTAGCAAGACTTATTTATTTTAAACAGCTCTCTTTCTGTCAGACAAGGAAGTGTTTTCCACCTGCTCCACAGCTTAGCTGGTGGTAGCTTCACAGTGAAGTGCTTAACTGGACCAGGGCTGGACCAGGTATTGTCCTGCACCTGCTGCAGAGCAAGTCATGGACCTCCTGCCTCCATCCCATGCTCCTGAAGTAACGTGTGTGTGTCCATGTGAGGCTCCCAGCACTCCCCTACAGCTGTGAGCAGCACAAACCTTGAATGTGCAGGATGCTGTCAATGAGCTCTAAAAGATGCACGTGTCAGTGGCACATTTTGGCACCTATTTTTTGTCTGCTCCTTGGAGGATATGTATATTTGCTCTTAAGCAAGTGCTGAGCTCCTCTGTGTAAAACCCAGGTGGATCTCTGCTCCTGGGAGGATGTCCCACCTCAACGTGACAGGTCAGTGTTGGGGAAATGATACTCTGCTGGAAGTGCCTGCCTGTTGGACACGGCAGAATTTTGGAGGGGGCAGGTGCTGCATCATATATTGGAGGTTGACTTTTAGCTGCAGGTATAAATTTTGGCTTTCCCAAGGCCCGGGTCTTCCCAGGGACTGCTGCTCTGTCTCCTTGCATTTCTGGGGAGAGGAAACTGTGGCTAACCTCACTGCAAGCCCAAATTAGTTGTTTTTTGTTGCTTTGTGGGGTTGGGCTTTTTTTTTTTTAAACTTTTTTGAGTTTTTTGTGTTCAGTTTGAACAATAAAACATCTGTTCCTGAGCCCAGCAGCTGGACCCAAATGACATGACGTTAGCATCAATTATCCTCCGGGATGGGGAGGCTGACGGGAGAATAGTGCAGATTTCCTTAACGCTGAATAACAAATGAGAACAACAGCTTGGCTCAGTGGCTCGTGTTCCCATGTTCCCGGAGAGGCTCCAAACAACCCACCTGCTCCAGCCCTCGTGTTGGTGCCACTGCTCCGGGTGGAACACATCCGCTGTGGGGTGAGCAGGAGAGATGCTTTTGCAACAACTGGGGAATTAAACCCATTTTTAGTGGAAGGACTTACGGATACTGTCCTGGCAAAGATTTTTCTGAACTCACCAACCATCAAAATGTTTTTTTTTTTTTTTGATGTGCACCCAACTCCAGCACGGAGAGGGAGCCCCAGCGGGGACATCGCCTACGGTGGCTGCAGGCAGCCAGCCTGGAGCGGAGCTGGGGTTCACAGAGGGATGGGGTGATGCAGAATCACGTTCCCTGGGTACAGAAAGGGGCTATTAACAGGGAGAAAGGGGGGAGCGATGGAGCACAATGGCTGTGATTTGTTGGCAGCCGCGACCTACAGTCCCTGGCAGCACCTCAAAGCAGCTGTGAAGTGCCAGTCGGTGGCGATGCTTCGGCGCGTGATGTGGGGCGCCTGACCCTGGCGTAAGGCTGAGACACGGGCTGGGACACGGGCTGGGACACGGGCTGCCCAGTGGGGAGGGCACTGACCCAGCTTCTCCTCCCTGGGGCCCCATAGATGAATCCCAGGCGTGTTTGTGACAGGCTGAGTGCTCCGGGGACATGGGTGGCTTGAGTCCCATCCTGAACACACTCACTGAAACCAGGTTGTTTCCCTGCATCCCAGTAGCACGGAGAAAACTGTAACTGTGGGGGAAATTAAGAAAATTATCAGGGAGAAGCATTTTTGTGAGTGAATTGCTTTGTACCTGCACAGCCAGATGCCTGAATAACTTAATGCAGGCTTCAGGAAATAATTTGGGCTGCTGCAATTTTAAATCCTCTAAAATAGCTTTCCTGTTCCCTGGAGAGCTGTGAATTTTTTAGGCCTGACAGCTTCCAGCACCCCGCAGGTGAGGTACAGCTGCTCATGGCAAAGGAGCTGCCCATGGGGCAGGGCTGGGGGAAAGTGGGGCTTATGGGGCTCACATGATGCTCATCATGATTTTTTAGAAGGAAAGAGAGTGTTTGGAGTGAGCAACAGGAAGGAAAGAGTTTGTTTGAGAATAACAGCTTGCTCAAAAGACCTGACAGCATCAAGCACCCATTTTGTCTGGCTTCTTCCTTGAATGTCATGGGTACCACTGTGAGAAAAACCACCACAGGGCAGTGGGTTGGTGTTGGGCTCTGTGTCAGTGTCCTGACTCTGTCCCTGTGCATCTGTACTCCTGGGTACACTCCAGCACTGCTGCTCTTGTGGGAGCATCACCCACATATCATAGAAAGGTTTGTGTTGGAAGGATCCTTAAAGATCACCTCGTTCCAACCCCCTTGCCATGGACAGGGACACCTTCCACTGGCCCGGGTTGCTCCAAGCCCTGTCCAACCTGGCCTTGAACACTTCCAGGGATGGGGCAGCCACAGCTTCTCTGGGCAACTTGTGCCAGGGCCTGCCCACCCTCACAGGGAAGAATTTCTTCCTAATATATAATCTAAGCCTGCCCTCTGTCAGGTTGAAACCATTACCCCTTGTCCACACCACCCAGAAAAGATACTGCTGATAAAACCCATGCTTTCTTGCCTGAGCCATTTTACTTTAATCCCTTATTGCCTTTGGCCTCCAGCCTTGGTTATATCAACAAGCCACACTGGGCCAGAACTAGCTCAGGTGTCATGTCTGATGTGCATTGCCTCTCTGCTCCCAAACTGGGCTCTGCAGGCACTCCTGCCCTGACCTCTCCTTCCAGAAATTGAGTCCAGCTGGGAAAATCCCCAAAACTTCACTCAGAAGAGACTTGGCAGAATCAGAAGCAAAAGTAAAGGAAGCTTTGGCTTTAAAAAAAAATGAAAAATAGATCACTCTGTCCCAAAGCAACTGAACTCAGCCCAGTATGTCTATTTCTCATTACTTTATGTACTGTACCGCAGCCTGTTTTCCCAAGCTTTACAAAAGCAAGTGGATTCTCATTCTGTTTGCCTGTCCCATCTCTCAGTAACATGCTGAACTGGCTGGTGGGTTGGCAGAGACATTAATTCCTTCCAATATTCAGGCCTTCCTGGCTGTACCAAAATAGGTGCCAGTGCTGGAGGTTGGGTTGATCTCCAGCAGCGAGGAAAAGGCTTGTTGAGTCCTTTTTTCCCAGAAATTCCCATCTGGCAGGAATTCATCAGCTGGAGCATGGGGCAGCCTGGGAGCTGCACATGGCAGCATGGATGGGAAATGGAATGATTCGGGATGCCCCGCGCGGGATGAGGACTGGCAATGGATTTAACAAGAAAAGCTTTCTTCCCCCTCCTGGGCTGGGTTAGGGAAGAGTTTGTCAGCCAGACATAAAACCTGGTAATCCTTTTGTGTTGGGGTAAGGTGGGCTGTGCTGAGAGCATGTGGACCAGGCATCTCTTCCCCTCCCAGCCTACCAGCAGCAGACTGGGGAGATTGCCTGGTTATTGGTATCTGGAGGGATGGAGCCAAGATAAGGGCTGAAGTCCCTGCAACCTGCCTAATTATCCAGTGATCCACCCCAGGTCTCTCCTTTTCTTCTTTTCATCCAGTTTGCAGTGGCCTGCTTTTCCCAGTCTTCTTGGCAATCCTAAAGAATAGGAGGCAGATGCCTAAATGCCTCCTGAGGAGCTGTCTTTTAATCTCTCCTTATAGCACTGGTGCTCTGGCTCTGTGTAAACTGTCTCACCCCTGCACCCCTGAACCTCCCATGCATTGCCCTTCCTTAGCCAGGGAAAAATATGCCCTCAGGGGCACAGAGTGATGGGAAACAGGGTTTTGTGACACCAGTCAAGCTGGGATATACAGCAGCTACCTATAGATCAGCACGTGGAGAAAGCTTTGGAGGGCTGGATGGGACAGAAAGTGCTGAAGAAGGCTCAGGAGGTGTGGGTAATGCAGCTGCATGCCAAGGAAAAAGGAGATGGGAACGGGAAAGACGGGTGAAAAGCAAGGCAGGAGCAGCATTCTGCCTTCCACATGTCATCCGAGACACGGGTGGAACACTCCATGTGGGCAGTGAGCAGGCAAGGGATGCACGGCTCTGCCTTGTCTTGTCCCAACGGCTCTGTGGGGTGGCTCTGGAGCTCTTCCTGCTGCCAGGGCAGGGCATAGCCTCAGGCTGGGGCTAAAAGTGTTGTAATAACATCTGCATCCCATCTCGGTGGGGGTTTGTGCTCCGAGGGGCTCCTATTCAGCCCAGCTCACCCGGAGGCTGCTTCCACCCCAACCCAGAGTCAGAACTGCTGCCTGGGGCAGCTCGGGGTGAGGGAATGGGGGGGCTGTTTGCTGCTGGGGCAGGGAGCTTACCTCCCCCCCAGACCCCCACCCCTTCATTTCAACACACTCACCCACCTCTGGCTTGTTTGCACAGCTCAAAATGTTCCGAGCATTATCAGTGTTTGCACTTTTGCCACTGTTTGTGCTGGTTGCACTTTAAAGGCAATAAAGTCAAGTTTTGTTTGCGTACAAGGAAACTGTATTTTTTCCCCTCAACAAGCCAGAGCTCGCCCTAAAACATGGCACCAACCACCCCTGTCAGCCCTGGGCCTGCTTGGGCTGCTGGGGATGATATTCCTGGGGGAAAAGGGACTTGATGTCTGCAAACACACTGGGCTCACACCGTGCATCACCCCCTGGCTCTGCCTGCCAAGCTCTGAGTTTCATGGTGGGGGGGCTGAAGGCAACATTCCCCCCTTTCACCTTTCTGTGAAGCCAGTGCCAAGGTATCCTGGGTCACACAGCCCCAGCAGGCCATTTTCCAAGTGAACTGGCATAAAGCCACTTCATCCCGAGTCCTGGGGCATATGGAAGCAGCACAGGAGCCGGGTGCTGCTGACGACACCGGGCCCCACCAGTGCAGGGAGGTGACCTCTTGTATGCCCAGCCACCCACTGCTGTCCCCACACGCTGACACCACCTCCCATGTGCTGGCTCCAACATGCTGTCCCTGTCCAGGGGTTAAACATTAACGGGCTGGGGCCAGCGCAAGGCCAGGGGAGTCTCTGGAGTGGCTTGGGGAAGGGTGTCATTTCTAGAGAAAGCAATGCTAATGAAGCGCCCTCCACTGTGCTGCCCAGTGACCTTCTCCCATCTGGCTGCTCCTCCATCCCTGCTCACAGAAAGCCTTCCTCTATCCTGCTCTGTTCCCTGTGTGCTTTCTCCACCTCCTGGAGTCTGAGCTGCTCAGTACATCACTCCACAGGCAGGGTATTATACACACTACCTAAGGCTGACCTGGCTGGAGATGCTGATGGGGTGTGTGCTAACCCTCTTGGGGTGATGCCAACTCCATCACTACCCTTGGTACTTCTCCAGCACCCTCACAATGGGGCAGAGCCCATGGCAAACCCTGCTCTCCACAGCCTGGAAGGTGACCACAGTTGAGTGTTTTTCCTGGAAGGGCAATGCTTCTTGCAACCAATCCCTCGATTAACGTAAGGCATTTTCCCCGCCCTGCCGAGGCACATGTCACCTCTCCAAAGAGCAGCCACCATGGCTCAGCACCAGGAACACGATGTAAACAAGGTGCCTGCCAGCCCCTGGCTTTGTAGGGACACCTGGGGCTGGAAGGGGACAGGAAAGGCACAAACCTCGCAGCTGTAAGTGGGGTTTTAGCTTGCAAAAAATTTAAAAATTAAAAAAGATGATACATGGAAAAGGCAGAACTGTCTCTGGGCTGGAAATAATGACTCGTCAGGACCCAAAATGTGGGTGCTGGGCTGTGTGGCAGCTAACCCTGCCCTCTTCTGGACATCATCTCGCTGACAGTCATCCCCCTTTGGGAAATACCCTGGATTTTTAAATGCCCTCCTGATAAAACAGGCTTAGCTGCTTGAGGGGTGTAGCTCACACAGGTCTGCTGGGCCAGGGAAGGATGGTGGCATGGAATCATATATTTGTGGAATGGTTTGGGCTAGACTGGACTTTAAAGATCACCCAGTTGCAACCCAGGGAAAGACCCATCATTTGGTGCATCCTGATGCCTCCTTGGCAAGTAAGCACTGATGGCTCCCTGAATTTCCCATTTTATTAATGGGGACCATTTTCCAGACCAGTAGTGGCTGCATCTGCCGTGTTGTATCCATCTGTCTCCACCTTGGAGAAGGAAGACAGTGCAAAGCTGTGGCAAAGCCTGGCTGCCTGCAAACAGAGTGCTGTGGCCTCTCAGTCATGCTGAGGGGTTTATCTGGCAAGCTTGCTCTGGGGAGGAGGCACCTGCTGCAGCTGTAATCCACAGGACTGGAAAGCATCCCAGGATGTGCCTGGTGCCACCTGCTCCCACTCAGTGTGGGCTGAGCTGTGCAGGTGGGTCCAGGGCACAGGACACATGTTGGGGAGGATATCCTTGCCCAGAACAGCCTTGGCTGCAGCTCCTATGCTCCTGTTTCCATTCTGCCCCTCTGCAGAACAGAAGATTCTGGAGAATGGAGAATTTCCATCTCTCCCCCACCTCCTGCCACTGCAGTTTTTCCCCCGCTCGCAGTCCAGATTGGCACTCCTTGGAATCATCCAGGCTCAGGCGGTGCTTTTCCCTAAGAAACTGTCATACCAACATGTAGCAGGCACTGCAGCATGGTGTGAGCTCATGGGTCTAATCCTGCCTTAGCCCAAACCCAGGGACCGTGGCTTGGGTGAGAGACATGATCCAATCCCTGTCTTGCATCCCAAACCCCACAGGCAGGGAGCACAGGGTGACATGAACATACCCATGGTGCTAATTGCTGCCTGTAATCCCAGGATTATGTTTTGCTGCTTGTTATATTCCTGTTATGCTCCCAGCTCCACTCCCTTCCCCAGGCCAAACCAGAGCACAGCAGGCTTTGGGATCCTCCTAATTAAATGCTATTATTTTTTTTTACATCACATTTCTTAATGCAAATTAAAACCAGCCTCCAAACACACCCAGCATGGCCCTAGAGATTAGAGACAGAGTAGAGAGACAGAAAAAATGCCACTGGGATTCCTCTGCATGCCCCAGCACCTTCACTTGGGATGAGTATAAAGAAAGGACACATTTTGTGGTGCCTCTGGAGCTTCTGGGGTCTGTTCTGTAGTGCTGGGCAGAGCAGAGCAGATCCCTGCTCATCCCAGACAGAGCAGCTGTCTGCAGTATCCATCAAAACACAGGCACCTCCTTGGGAATGGCCCTATTTCATCCCTGAGTCCGGAGCTTCTTATGAAATTATCAGGGCCAGACAAATGGGGATTGTTCCAGCAGATACACTGCACTCCAGGCACTTTATAGGACATAAATCTCTGACTCAGTAATTATATTTCCTCACTTTCCTCCCTCCTTGGCTTCAAATAAACAGGTTTAAAACTGGTTCCAGGTCTCTGAAGAGGTGCTGCTGAGAGACGGGAAGAAAGGAGGGGGAAAGGGCAGCAGAAGGCTCTCCCAGACCAGCATCTGGAAGGTCCTGAGGGTCTTCTCACAATGAACCCAGGTGCCTCCAAGATGCCGAAGGGAACCCCATCCACTCATGCTCTCCCCTCCAAGATAGACCACAAACAAGAGGGTCTGCTGAGGTCAAGGAGCTGGCACTGGAAAAAGCCTTTCACCAGCTCTTGCTGCTCTTCTGCAAACCTTTTCTGCCCATAGCTTTCTTTCTCTGTTTGATTTTACCAGGTCTGATTTTATTGGATATTTCTGCCCAGTACTCAGATGCTTGGTCCATACAGACATCTCCATGGATGATATAAAAGCAGGTATGGGAGGTATAGAAGAGAGAGAAGTGGAGGGGATTTGATTTATACTCCCACTATGGGCTGTGGGGCACCAGGAGTAGGAATTTAGGATCTGCTTAATACAGGATTCCATGTTTCTAAAAGGCTTTTGAGGGTGTCTCGTGCACAGCACCACCTTTTCAGCGCAACTCCTCAAATGATGAATGTTTTAGAAAACATTTCTCTAAAAGGAAAAAAAATAAAATTCATTCTCCTACATATCAGTCGATGGCCATGAGCATCAGTTTTCAGCTCAGAAAGTCCATCTGGGTGAGTCTCTGCTCCCCCTTCCTCCACGTGACAAAAATTATTCAAATTCTTCTCCTCTAGCAGCCAGCCAGTGATCCTGCACTGCATTGGCCAAGGAGCAGATGCAGCTCTGGCAGGCAGTCAGAAAAACACCAAGTGAGCAAGTTTTTGTGCTGCCTCTTGCATCCGCACCATTCCTCGGCGCTTGTGAGTGCGTGGTGTAATCAGCCTCCATTTGTTTGTACGGATTCAATTCCAGAATAGATGGGAACAGAAGCTACAGCAAACTCTGCTCCTGTTGCAGGGGAAAAAACAGGGATGGGAAAGGTGCAGTCACTGCTCTGTCTTCTTGAGCCTTCCCTTGAGATACCCCAAATCAAACCTTGCAGGTGTCAAATGGCAAAGGTGCCTCTAGGTAGACTCTCTACTGTCAAAGACACAGACATTTGGTATGATCTCAGTAGCCATGAGCTCAGCCTGCTTCTCTGGCTGATTTATTGCCCCAGCTAAAATATATCACCCTTTCTGACTTCCCATCAGCTGGAGAAGGGAAAGCAACCTGCATGTGCCTTTATATAGAGCACTATGCCTCAAACAGCCTGGGAACACTGGCAAGGCTGTTGAACACCAACCTCATTCCCCCAAAACACAAGGCTGGGTTATGAAGAATCACAAAGTAAAAGATTTCTTGCTTGGAATAGAAAGAAAACAACAACACTCTCACTAATGGTGAGGAAATGCTTGAAGAAAAACATTGTATTTTTTATTTCTGGAGGATTTGTGCAGTTCCCTTGGTAACTGCAGTGATGGAGAGTGTTAGTGTGATCCAGGCACCCGGGGCAGTGCAAATACTGCAGGACAGAACACGGAAGGTGCCTCCACTCTTACCAAGCACATGGCTGCTTCATGCCTTGCTCCCTCTCCCTGGGTACCACTGTTCTGATGAGGACTGACTCTTTGGCATAACTCTCCATCACCTCCCCAGCAGGCACAGGACAGCACAGGGGGTTTGCTCATCCTCCCGTCTCAGCTGTGGAACCTGCCCAGCACAGCCGCCCTGCTCGGACAGGCTTGGCACGCCAAAAGCATGTTATTGGCAAAAAAACACAGCCAATTTCCTCATCTCCGAGTGATTTATCTGCAGAAGAAATAGCTAAGCTCAGCCTCGACGTCCTGCTTTTTATTCTACTCGGTTTTCCAGCCAGGCGAGCTGGAGCCCAAGACGTTCAGTGAGTGTGGCCGAGGTCAGACCACAAATCAGGGCTCCGTCAGCCCAGCTGCACAGGAGCCTCCTGGCCAGGGGCCCCTGCAACTGATTTATCTGCTGCCTGATGTTTCCTTATTTTTAGTGCATGTGCTGGAGTTCCTCATTACTCACAAAGAGCTTATTTGGGACTCCCTGTCCCCAGGGATGGTCCCTGCCATGCACTGTGCAGGATGCCCAGGGTATCCAAGCAATGGAGGTGCCTTTGTTCATCCCACTGCCATCTGTAAGCAGCCAGACACTGAGGAAAGAGCTGGATTTTCCTTTGCTGGGATTGTGGGTTTGGAGCAGCATGGTGGGGGCTGAGTTAGTGAGGGCTCTGTGAGTCTCCACGCATCCTGGGGCTCCAGTGAGAAGGGATAAGCTCAACATGCCTGAGCCTTCAGGTGATTCATTTTACCCACTCTTGCTTCCAGGCAACTTTGTTTTGAACAGGTTCATCTTCGGGACAAGGACTGCCCAGCACTGATACAGCTCTGGCCATGCACTAACACCTAAAAGCAGCAGCAGCAACAGCTCGTACCACTGTGATAATCCAAGCACAGCTCCAGCACAGCCTCTGCATGGGAACACAGCTAATTTTAGCTCATCAGAACGTGCAGCGTGGTTGCATAGCCAAAATCAAATGCAGCTAAATAGATCCTGGTGGAGTGGGCTCATTTGCTTAATACACCTCAATATTCATCATCCTTAAGTCCAGCTAACAAGGAGCTTTGTGCCCACGGGGACATCCTCTGGACTCACAGAAGAAGGACACAAGAAGATGGGGTTCTGACAAACAAGGAAGTCCTGAAAAGCAAAATGGAAGTGAACATTTGGCTGGATGTTGATCCCTGCCTGCTGCTCACTGTGTTTGAATCAGTATCTTTGGGGGGATTATTCTCCAGGTCCACAGAAACACCCTGAGTATGGATCAGGATGAGCAGAGGGGTTGCCTCACTCCCTCCATGGGCAGAAAGGCTGGCATCCAGTGTCAGGGGGGTGGCTCTGGGACACAGGCAGTGGGACTTTGGCCAGTTTCAGGAAGGTGTTTACGGCTGCCATAATAGCGGGAGCTCAGCAGCTGGCAGCTTCCCACCAGCATCCCTGTGTGGCAGGCTGGGGGGGCACAGGGACCCCAGTGGGCAGAGCCTGCAGTGGGGAACATGGAGAGGAGGCTTTGGGAGGCTGGTGAAGCACCCTCGGGGTGCTGGGGCAGGGAGCTGTGCTTGTAGTGGGGCTGGTGTGTGCATGGGGGGCTTCTGCACCTGCTTGTTCAAACCTGGGGTGTGTGGCAAAGCTTATCTTGGTTCTGGAACACAGCTTTCCTTGTGATACCTGCTCTGGGGTGGCACCAAAGTGCCCCAGCATCACCCAAAGTGCAGAGCACCTGCCTTGCTGGAGGAGCAGAAAGCCCAGTGGTGCATGTACAGCCTGGGCCATGACAGATGACATCCCCTGGTCACAGAACCCACAGGGCTCCAGCCCCAAAGACAACGAAGATGCTATGAGGCGGTTTAAAGATTTCTTTCCCCAGGACACTGACGGCTGTGTGAACTGCCCCCTCTTCAGGCAGAAGGGTTTAAGATCGTCTCCCTGGGCCTGTTCCCCCGAATCAGGTATCAGTATATAACACAATTTGAGGTGCGAGGAGGTGGGGTTTCTATTTGCTGGCACCGATGGGTGATGTTCCACTTCATCCAGGATTTCTGTGACCTACCAGATCCAGGTCTGCAGCCCTTAAAGTTGTAACTTGATTCTGCAGCCCTATAAATATGACCAGAGCACCCTATAAATAAGGCCAGTGCAAAACAGTAACAGTTACTGCAGCAACAGTCATCAAATCCATTTAAATATAAGGACTATAATCCAGAAGATTAGTTGAGCATGGATGGGGAGTCACGGGGACCCCAGGAGGAGTCTCTGCCCGGTGCTGCCTGGACTCCAGCCAGCTCTCCACTGATGTGAAAACACACTGAGGATGAAGAGTTTTGCAGCAGTGAAGATGGCATATGTCCATGGAACAGTCCAGTTCCTAGAGAGGTTCAAGAGGAATTTGCTCCACCACCTTTGGGCATGAAGTGAGTTCCCATGTTGGGTGCAGAGGTTGCTTCATACCTGCTGGGGTCACTGTTTGTGTCTCGTGGTCATTGGAGACCGATCCCTCTCTGAAGCCACCGTGCCCTGTCACATCACCAGTCAAAGGCTTGTTAACTGTCTGGGAGCTGCACAAAATGCTCAGCTGGTGCCTTCCTGGCACTATGCACCCATCCCCTGGGTTTTACACCGGGAAGAGGTTTCTTCCCTTTATATAGCCTGCCTAAGCAGGGATTCCTTCACCAGTGATCAGATGACACCAGGAGGGGGACAGAGGGGTTGCATCCTTGTTTTGCTGCAAGGATGACAATGTTCGTAGCCACAGAGGAACCTGCAGCATTCCTTTCCGTCCAGAATTGCTCTTTTGTCACTTATCTCCCTCTAAATACTCCCTTTCTGCTAGATCAATTGGTGCTAAGGCTTTGAGTGCCTGTGAGAAGACATCACCTTTCACCTGAGAAGGAATGACAGACCCTAAGACCCCACAGCCCACACTGACACAGAGTGAACTGATTTAGGGCGCAGGAGTTGCCTGTTCTGCCCATGGCCCCCTCCCCCCTTTATAACTCAGCTTCCTGCCCCTTATGCCCCATTCTTGGCAGTATCACCAGACAGAAACGGGCAATAGCCACCCTTTGGTGGGCCTGAGGGTGGAGATCAGCAAAGAAGACCTGGATCAGAGCTGGGTTGTCATGCATGGATTGTGGTGAGGATCAAAGGACCATCTGTTTGGAGCTGATGTCACTGAGGAATCATGAGGAGGGTAAGTGTCACTTGCTTCTCCAGCAGCTGGAGACTGATCTGGACATTGTCAGTGGTGCCCAGTCTCCCCCAGGCATTGCCCATAGTCAAGGGCACAACTGGGAATTAATGGGGACCAGGGAGACTCAGGGTTTTGCCAGAACTTTCTGCATAGGTAACTGCAAACTTCCAGAGAAGAAGAGCATAGTGGACAGAGCTGTAGGGCATGGACATTTTCTAATTTGCAGCAAAAAACTATTTTCCCCTTTTTTACTACTGTAGGAAACTTCATGTGGAAGAAAATATTAAAGCATGTTGCCTGGCTGGCTCTGCGGGACATGGAAAACAAGGAGGAGGGATAGGAGCAGCAGGGAGGAAAGGGCAGAGCAGAGGAAAACCTCACCCCAGGCAGAACAGTACAAGGGCTGGAGGGAAACTCGCTGCGTGCCATTTGCCAGAGTCATCTTTGCAGTCCTGGAAACAAGGGCTGGATCCTGGAAGTGCTGCTGGAAGAGAAGATGTACCATAAATTTTAACTGTAAGGCAACCCTGAAGAGGCAATAAATATGTTTGCGTGCCCATGCCCATGCCAATCTTCACACCTCTTCCCATTTTGACACCCAGACATGGTATCTGACCTCCGGGATCTATCCCTTATTACCAGAGGCCCCACCTGAGTCCTGTCCAACATGTCATTCCCAAAGTTTACCCTCCTGTTAATCTTATTTCCCTCTTTGATTCTCCTGCCCCGCCCAGGCTGGTTCCTGTCCCAGTGTCCAGGGCAGAAGGTGGCAATCAGGAGGGCATGGGAATCCCGGGGCTGATGGCAGTGATTTACAGCTCATACTGCAGTAGCTCTGAGTTCAGGAGAGTGACTGGAAGGGTGGCTTAGTGAAGAGCAAAGGAATGGGCAGCATGAGATACCAAAAGCTGGGAAAAATACCAGCCTACCACTAAATAATTTCCTTCTAACTAGACATGTCCTGTGCTCTGTAAATCCTTCTTCCAAAGGATTTGATAAATCCCCTGCTTTTCCCATCCCCTCCAAACCAGCCAGTCCTGTCTATAAGGTGGGTCCATCTCCCCATGTCCTCTGCAGTCCGCAGGAAATGGATGAGAGCTCGTCCCAGTATCATCCCAGTGGGTCCATCACGCCATTAGCCAAGAAGGAGCTGGGAGCTGTCCCAGGAAGGTCGCTGCAGCAAGTCAAGGGGATGGAGATGGGGAGAGCCACTTCTCTGGCTCCTGAGTTGCTTTCCAAGAGAACTGGGAGGGAGAGGAGAAGCTGGTGCAATGAAGGCACAGTGGATACCATCCACACCTTCGATCCCATCTTGCTTCCAGTTCCTGCAGGCAAATGGACTGGCAGATCACTCTCTGCTGATCAGCTTGTCCCAAATCTGCTTAGCCCATAAATTAAACTCAGCATCATAGCCAGCAGCTTCCCAGGCCAATGGGGCAGAGCCAACACCCTTATTCCGACCACTTTTTTTGCCTGCATTGGAAGGGAAGAGATGAGACCAGCTCCATTCCCCATTTGCACTGAATGGGGAGGCTGAACAATGTCACAGGATGGTGGTGGCCTCAGTGATGCCCCTTAAAATCCTGAGCAAAATGGAGGCCCTTCAGGGCAGTACCAGCAGTAGGCAGGGCTTAACACAGACAGTGCTGCTTCTGCTGCTCTCTCCTTGATGCTGCCTTGCCTTATGCCTGGAACAGATTTCAAAGCTTTTGGCCCAAAAAAAGTGACAAAGACTGGGCCCTGGAAGAGGGATTGCAGCTAGAAAAGCAGATGCTCTGTTGCTCGTCTTTGCTGGGGGATGGCTGAGAAGAGGAGGCCAAGGAAATGAGGGTGTATTTCATGTTGTCTTTGCTATTTGGTGCGATGCCAGAGTATTCAAGCGTGGAGGAGGAGGGGAAGAGTATCTGTGCTCCAAAGAAAACTTAATCATTCTTCCAGGAAAGTCTCCTCTGAGATTTGAAAAGTGAAAGGAAGGTCACCCTTGATGCTTTGGACCTGTCTTGCAGTAGGTACAGCTGGGCTCACTGACAGTGGGGTGAATTACTGTAGCCCCAGGGCCACGACACACCTAACACCCCCTCCTGAACAGTTTTCCCTCCCATAACCCTGTTGTAAAGCTGAGTGTGTCTCCCTTGCCCACTCCCTGCCTGTCCTTTCCCATTCTCTTGGCCTAAAAGGCTGAGCTGGGGCTAAGGTAGCCCCTGCCCTGGTTGCCTCACAAATTCGGGGCTGTCCTGCACAAGGAGGACCCTCATCCTGCTTCAAAACCTGTCCATATCCCTAACTTGAACCTGAGTCAGACAGGGAATGAACCCCCTGCCCTCTCTTTTCTTTGGACTAGAACCAAACCAGCCCATTTCCTACCACTGCAGCTCTTGCAACACCCAATATGAAATCCAGCTCTTGAGCTGTTAGTTTGGCTGATGCGTTCTACAGCAAGCTATACACTGTGTCTGTATCCTATACTGTACTATTATATAGAATATCCTATATATTGTGCCTGCACCCTACTTCTCACTCAAGCCTGTGTCTGAGTGAGGAGGTGCCTGGGATAAGTTTGCCCAGTGAATACCATAACCAGCCAAGGGGCAACTAGCACCTGCCCTCCTCCTGGGTCTGCACCCATGGGTGAACAGAGCAGTGCGTTTGCTGGATGAACCTCTGTCCTGCCTGTGACTGAGCCTGAAGACTGGGCCTGTCCTTCACCTGTCTGACACGAGTCCTCCTCCCAGCTCCACTCTCCACCCTGTACTTGCTGGCAGGGCCCTGGCTGCTCTTCTGTCACCATGTGGGCATTGTGTCCAAGGGTGTCATTCAGAAGGGCTCTGTAAAGCTTGGGGCTTTGAATCTTCCAGGACTGCTCATCTGGCTGTGTGCTGGAGGTGTGCAGAGCCAGGAAACAATGGTGGTGCTGGTTATCCATGCAAGAACTCTCTGTTTGATACACTCAGTGGAGTAAATGAGAAGGGCAGATGCTGAGAAACAGAGGAGGGAAGGGGGACATGGGACAAAAACACCCTGAAGGCTTTCTAAGAAATAACACCTATTTATTGACAGCCCTCAGTGGCGCTGCCTGTCCCATCCCTGCTCAGAGAAGATCCCGCAGGGCTGAGCTCGTCTCGCTCGCCTGGCAAAGTCTTTGCCCTTGGGAGCTGTAATTCCTGGTGTTTCCCGCAGGCAGCTGCAGTGCAGTCCCTGCCCAGCTGGAGCAGCTGTTGCAGGAGAGCAGCCATGGGACATCCCGAGCTGCTCCGTGCCTCCGGGCCCCGGCTTTCCTCACCCTACGCAAAGTAGTTTGTGCAAGAAGCCCTGGGCTGAGCCTCTCCCTGGGGTGGAGCACCACCAACATGCACAGGGACATGGTGCCCTTGCCAGCTCTTCCAGTGTCTCCCCCCTCCCCAACAACTGGCACAGCTCTTACAGCATTCCCAGGACGTCTGTGGTCCCGCACAAGCCTGTCCCTGTGGTTTACCCAACACAGTGCCTGCAGAATCCAGCCTGTGTTCCCTTTCCTAGGGCACCAGCTTACAGCAGGCAGATGTTTTCTCCTCAGCTGTTTAGGACCCCAAAAGCTGGGCAGATGTTTGTCCCATTCTCCCTTCAAAACAACCAGGAGAGTGTGGCACTCCTCTGGAGGTGGCTGCAAAATGTTAGGATGTCAGGACAATCCCCTCTAGCTGGTAGTATTGCTGGCAGCAATTCCCTGCAAGACATAAGGTATGTGATGACCTGGCCTCCTGCCTTCCACCCTTTGTAATAAGGCCACTACCTTAAAATCCTTGGCTTACTGAGATTCCATGCGGATTTGGTTGCTTTAAGCCACGATGCAACTTCCTAGGCCAAGGCTTCAGTAGGATGCAAATCAGCAGAGCATAGAACCGTAGAGTCATTTAGGTAGGAAAAGACTTCTAAGATTATTGAGTTCAACCATTAATCCAGCACTGCCAAGCCCACCATTAAACCATGTCCCCAGGTGCCACATGTCTTTTAAACACACCCAGGGATGATGAATGCTTCGCTTCCCTGGGCAGTCTGTCCACCAGCATCACTGCCAAGGACACAGCAGAGCTCCTACAGCTCCACAGAAGAGCAGCCACGAGCTGGCCTCTACCTCTCATCAGGCACTGCTGCAACTCAGCACAACTCTGCATCCAAGCAGGCAACATGGGACATGTTATCCTGCCTGCCCCACTGGTCCTGGGTCCAACAACCCATCCCTTATGAAAGGCATTGGACATCCCTGAAACTTCCATGTTCTAAGCGTGTCTCACACCTTGGCAAGCCCATCCTGAGGTGCTGCCCCAGGAACATGCCAGGAAAGGCCAAAATGTGATTTATTATTTTGCACCCAGTCACCCTCAGCTCATGCTCAGTGGCTGCTAAACCCACGGGACCTGCAAAAAGCCCTGATGGAGGGAGGGACTGGCAGCTCCCCTGCAAGGCATCCACTAAAATCCAGCATGTGCAGTGTTTTTCATCCCTGCACCTACCCCAGCCTCTTCTGGGGAGTTCTGGAGGGCAGCAGGCAATCCCTATCAACCACCGCCAGTACTCCAGGACCACTGGAATGACACCAGCACAGTCTCATTGCTGCAAACACAGGGAGAAGAAAAAACAGCAAAGCAAAGAGGAGGGGGGGAAAACAACCCCCTCGGAGCAGGCAGGAAAACCTGAAATGATCTTGGATTCAGGGAGGACGAAGCCCTGCTTCTCCTGCGCTGCCCTCTCCTTCCTTTCTCCTTCGTCCCACCTCTAAAAACCCGCTGATGTGCCCGTGATTAAGAACAAGGCTCCCTTGACGGGCGATGAAATCGCATCTCATGTTTTTGAGGGTGTCCTGCGTTACTGGGAAAGGACGGGAGCTGCCTAAAAGCTCCAGCCCACGCCTCCCCTCCGGCCCCGCATTCAAAAACAAGCCGGCTCCGGAGGAAGAAGGGGAGAAGGAAAACACGCCGTTCCCGCAGCCCCACCGGCTCCTGCCCCTCGCATCTCCGCGCTGGAGGCTCTGGCTCGTTGGCAGCGAGCGGATTGGCCGGGGTGGGGTGGGAAAGGGAGCCCAGTTTGGTGTTACTGGGCAGACTTGGAGATTTTGGGGGGGATGGAGGGAGGGATGGAGGGAGGCAGGGAAGGGGGGGCACAGGCACACGCGCCTGCGTCGGGAGGGGAGCGCGCACAGGGCTTGTTTTGTGATGCTGGATTCCAGTTCGCCTCCGCCGGCGCGCTGGGACACGGCGTCAGCTGCTTTCTGTCTCATGCTGCTCTTTGGGCGACAGCGATAGGGGGGGACGGGGATGGCGGGGGGTGGTGGTGGTGCTGGGGGGGTGTCTCTGGCGCTGGGGTGGCGCTG
>VXBX01000791.1:427294-476402 GCA_013400415.1 Scytalopus superciliaris | reverse complement strand
AGCGCTGGCATCGCCCCTCTGCGAGCCTTGGCACCTCCCCGGCACCCTGCCAGGGTGGGGGACCCCGGGAAAGGGGCAGGGGCTGTGCCCCCCAGGGGGGATGCTTGGGAGGGGGGAGGGAGAGGAAATAGGATGGGGAAAAGACTTTTTTTTTTAAAAAAAAGAACAGGGTCTGGAAGAAGAAAATGTCACCGTGCAGAAAGGGGATTGAAAGGAAAGGGGAAAACGCAGCCAACCCCTTTGTCTGCTGCACTTGGGCAGTAAAAGTGGCGTTTTTCTAGGGGGACAGTAAAAAAAGACACCCTGCCACTGCCCCCAAATGCTAATTTCATCCCAGGTGGCTGGCCCAGCACAGGGCTAAACTAAGCCTGCTCAGCCCACCCAGCCATGAAGCCCACTCTGACCAGTCCCTGCAGCCCCCCCCTGTGCTTTACCGCTGGGGATCTCCCTATTTGCCAGCCCCATCCACCCAAACTGCCCCGTCTCCCTCCCTGCCTGCAGGATGGGTGCTGGGCAGGGGCACCCTGGGCACCTATACCCATCCCAGCCACCTGCAGGTGTACCCTGGGTTCACCTTAACAGTGTCTTGTCCAGCACAGGCTGAGAAATTCCAAAGCTGCTCAGCACTCCCATGCAGCTTGACAGTACAAAATTAAACCCAAAAGCAGGAGAAAAAAAAACTTTAAATGGCAGCAGAATTTTTTTTCCCCTCTTTTTTCCTTAAAGCATTTGAAAGCAAATTGATTTCTTCAGCCCAGTGTCCAAGACCTTTACTAGCAGCTTGTGCCAGATGCCCCTTCTGCATGGAAAAACTCTGAAGGAAAGGTGCAGGAGTCAATGCTCAGTGCATGGAACCAAGAAGAGGGGGGGGGGGCACAACCCCTCCCTCAAATTACCCTGACAGTCTTAGAAAATAAAGAGATTTTGGAGTAATGTTTATAAGAGCATCTACCTGCCTTCAGGGCCCTAGTGCCTTGTCAAGGGATAACATGGGTTGGTAGGATGCTTGTGCTGGACTTCAGGTGACAAGTTGCAGGGCTAACACCTGTTTGGTGTTTTACATTTCTTAATTTTGCTTGCTCATTCGTGTGCAAACCAGAAAGTTCATCACCCTGTCCTGAGCAGAAGGAATATCAAGAGGCCCATAAGGCTGGCTACCTTGAAAGCAAGTGGGACTTGCTCCATGCAAACAACCAGGAAACCCATCCTGGTTCCAGTTTCCTGATGCTTCTTATGTGATGTTTGCATTGCTTAATGCACTTTGGCATGGGGAGGAGCATCAGTTCTCTCATTAGAGTAGCACCTGTGGTTGCAGCATTGGCAGGGAATGCCACACACCAAACAGTGTGCCCATTTGTCCAGAGCCCAGCATGTCACCAGCAAGGATGTGGAGGGCAAATTCCACCCAGGGAATACTGACCAGGCCACACCACGTGCCCCCAAGCAGGTGTCTTACCCTCCAAAGACTTTGTTTATCCATGCCACCATCATGAACACAGTGCAGGTCTGCCTTGGCCACCCGGCACCAACGTGATGGCCATCCGAGAGAAGATGGGCTAGGTGGCAGCAGTTTGGAGCCCAGCCTGGAAGACACAGCTCTGGGCACCTCTGAAAGCCAAGCAAAGCCCAAGACAAAAGGATTTGGAGAGCCACGCTCATTAGAGAAGGGAGTGAGGTGTTTTTCACTTGTGGATGTGAGCCTCCATTCATGGTTCCTCATTAGGACTCAAACAACCTGTGGACCTCTCCCAACTTTTGGTTGGCAGTATCTGCACTCCTGTTGGCTTGGAATTGTCTATTGGGCAGGTCACTCAAGGGAAAAAAACATAAAGCCCATGCAATTATAAACCGGGTCCTTCCTTGTGTTTAGTCTCAGCTCAGTGGACGCTCTCCTAGGCTGACCCAAGTCACTGACCTGGCCCTTCCGCCCTCTTCCCATTCACTCCACAGTCTGGCCAAAGCCAATACCAAGGGATTTTAATTAAAACTTCTTTCCAATCACAATGGTGGGAATTTTGTCTGTTAATTGCAGAACACACAGCCCCTCATCAAACTGAGTGACTGTCCAGTTGGCCAGTGTACCCTTTCCTAGTCAAGAATTGGGAACATTAGTACGGAGCACAAGAAGGGTCTTTCATAGCAAGGACATGTACAAAACAAGAGATGAATGATGATGATCATCATCATTAGGAGGCAAAACCGAGAAGAACATTTTCTTCTGCTGGGTAGAGGTGGAAACTGGGCCCAGAGCCTGTCTTTGCCATGTTTTTTTTAAAAAACAAACTGGAAGAAGGACACATCTGAGTCTCACAACAAATTCACCTGTGGTGCAACCAGATTTGCTTTGTACTCACTGCACTCTGAACATTTTCTAGGGAAGGATGATCAGATTTGTATCTGCTGTTCCAGCAGAGGTCTTGGAGTCTCTTGTCCTGAGGGTTTTAAGGTCAACAGAGAGGCTTTGTCATCCAAGTCCTCTAAGAGTGCATCTACCTCTTGCATGACAGCATTCAGGCAGTGCCTCACAGGCACTGTGAGATCAATAGACAGTCAGAAGCCCTTCTCTGGTACTTCCATAAAATACAAAGTCCTATCTTACCAATATGTTGTTGCTTCTCAAGCTCAAAGACTTTGTGTTTTATTTTGCTGAGGTTCATGTTGTTGTTGCTCCTGTATTCCTGGTCACCCAGTCACCTTTTGGTAACACCTGTAACTTCCAATACCGTTCATACCCCCTCAGGTCTGCCTTGGTCACAGATCTCCACATTGCTCTTCTGCTTTTTTGGGTCATTCACAGAAATATGAAGCAAGACAGGCCCTGAGGCTGATATCTGGGTAGCTGCAGGGGAAACCTTCTTTTCTGCCTGAGAGTTCCCCTTGCAACACCAGCCATAGCCACCTCATAAGCAGCCAGTCCAGACCCACCTTCATCTCCAAACACGGAGATGTTGTAGCCTTCCCTGAAGCAGAACAGTTTGGCTCCTTCAGTGCAGTCCAACCATGCACAGCAAGAACAGGCATCCTCTGCAGCAGAAGCCAGGCTCTGGTGGGGATGTCAGAGATGTCTAGGCCAGGCTGGATGGGGCATTGAGCAACCTGGTCTAGTGGGAGGTGTCCCTTTCCATGGCAAGGGCATTGAACTAGATGATCTTTAAGGTCCCTTTGAACCCAAACCATTCTGTGATTCTAGGAAAGGAAATCTTCTAGCTGTGAAATTTCTCTCTGAAAACAACACAAGGCACACACATGGTAGGCTTAGACTGTTGCTGCAGCATTCAGCTCCTACAGCATGGAGAAATCCCATACTACCCTTGCCAGGAAAGAGCATAACATGACTCCTCATAACAGCCCACCTGGGCTGGACACCACCCCGCTGCCAAACCCACCTCCCTGGGGCCATCAACTCATTAGGCTGATTATAATTACCTGCCAACCTAATTGCACCCTAGGGAGAAGGAAGCTCAGAGATGCTGAGCATGTCTAGGAAGCTACTGGTAAACAGAGGGATATTTTTATAACCTGTACTCAGTGCCTTAAATCAATAACAAAAAAGCAGAGTGTATCTAAAACATGATGCTTATGCTCCTCACAATTAAACATCCTTGTGAGCATAACTTGTCAGACAGGAAAACAACAGCTCTGCCTTTGTGCTCTGCAAGGGCTGTAGCTTTAAGGGTGACATGATTTCAAGGGTGTCACATTGGTTTGCTTGCTCAGAGTTTAAGCCTGGCTTTGCCTGTAAGGGAGCAGCACAGAAAAATGGCATGTTCTTTAGCAAGAGCACAAAGAAATTCACCTTGAAGATAAAAAGGCCCCTGCTCTCCATTTCTAGGCATAGCATATGCTTCAGGAAGCCATAATTTGTTCTTTCTGCCCTAAAATCATTACCAGCTTTCCCCTGGAAAACAATCCCGGTGTATTTGTAATTGAAAGATGTTGGCTGGAGGATGAAAACAAGCTGGTAGGGAAAGTTTTCACTTTCAAATGCTACAGCTTTGCAGTTTGGAAACGTTCTCTATTTCATGTTCTCCTTTCCAGCCAATTCACATTTTTGTTTCGATCTTTACAGGGCCAGCCAGGCACTTGTGTGTGGAGCTGTTGTTAGTGTGTCATGGATAGCAACACATACCTAAGGGAAGGAGTCAACGTTTGCTGGAAACAGGCCTGGCTGAACTCCCTTTCCCCCTCCCTCATCCAAATGGCCCCCAGCTTTGGAAAAGTTTGCCTCCAACCCTGAACTCGCTTGGCCCCAACTGCTATAAATAGTTGGAACAAAACCTCCCGGGCCAAATGCCCCGAGTGTTTAGAAAGCTTTGATCCTGTGCTGCTCTTTGAGAGCTTGAGCCTTTTCAGCTCGTGCAGCTGGAGCCCATATTGCTGCTCAGAGCAGGGGCAGGGAGAGCTGCACGCTGGGCTGGGCAGGGGTGGGCGTCCAGCCCTGCATACACCCCATGTGTAGACCCTCCTCACCTCTCCCAGGGTGACCCATCATCAACGCAAGAGCAGAGGACAGGGTGTAAGAATTGGAGACATGATCCTGGCCTCAAGTCCATGAATCTTCCAGCACCTTCCAGTATGAAAAGGGGGCTTCCGAGAAGGCTGGAGAGGGACTCTGGACAAGAGCATGGTGTGACAGGACAAGAGGGAATGGCTTTAAACTGACAGAGGCCAGGGTTAGATTAGATATTAGGAAGAAATTCTTCCCTGTGAGACTGGTGAGGCCCTGGCACAGGTTACCCAGAGAAGCTGTGGCTGCCCCATCCCTGGAAGTGTCCAAGGCCAGGTTGGACAGGGCTTGGAGCAATCTGGTCTAGTGGAAGGTGTCTCTGCATATGGCAGGGGAAGTGGACTAGACAATCTTTAATGTCCCTTCTAATACAAACCATTCTATGATCCTATGAATCCCTTTTAGGAGAGTTGTCCCTTGGCTGGAGCTGGTAAGCAGACCCTCCTCCTCCTCACTCCTGCCACCGCGTTTGCATTCTCTTCCTGCTGTCCTGTGGCTTGAGGGTGCTTTGCTTCTCCATCCCTCCCTCTGGGTGTGCCTGGCCCTTGTGCCTTGGCACTGCTTGCCTTGGCCAGAGACAGAAGTGGAAAAGCACAAACAGGGGGGGGAAAAACAAACGAAAACAGAAAAAGGGCTGCTCTTGCAGTATTTCCAACCCATCAAGCCCAGAGTGGGAATCCTATGAGAAAGACAACTCTCAGAAAACCCCAGGCCCAGAGGTTTGGATAAGTGCTCCCAGGGTTTGCATCCTCCTTGCCACCAAGATCCTGAGGGTTTTGGAAAAGCACAGCTCAGGCACACGCAGAGGTGCCCAACACTTACCCACCAGCAGCCAGAGCAGGTACCAGACACACTTCCTCAGGGCAACATCTGCCTTTCCTACCTCTGCATTTCCAATGGGTGTGTGACTCAGAGTTGCCAGATCCCAGCCAGGAAAAGAGTCTTCTGCCCACTTGGCTTTTTCCCTTCCCAGCTCTTCCTTGGGGGAGCAGAAGTCAGCAACACATTGCACACAGCAGCACAAGGAATGTGGCAGGGCTGGGGCAGGGCAGTTTGGGATAACTCACCAGCCTGGAACAGAGGGGAGCTTGCTGCCCACCATGGCTGGCAGGACAGAGGGGCAACACCAAACCATCCTCTCTTAGTGTTCCTTTAGCAGCAATAGTGATCCTGATGAGTTTTGCTACATCCTCACACTTGGCCAACACTTTTCCCCAGCCGAGTGATTGGTTACAGGACACTTTGTTCTAAAGCAAAACCCACTCGAAACTCTTGGAAGTGTTGCAAACCCCAGCAGCAAGCATTTGCCCCCCTGCCTTCTCACCTGACCCTGCAGAAGGCTGGCGGTGGTGAAATCGTGGTGCTGTGGAAATTTAGGGGAGCTGGCATGAGTTTGGATTGGTGTGTCTCTGAGGAGCCAGCTTAGCTAATACTGTGTTAGGAAAGGGCTGAGGTCAGCTCCATCACCCTCTCTCACTGGCAGGGATCTAGTATGGGGGCAAGACAGCTTGGAAATTATTCCTCAGGGGAAGTTAGAAATAAAGCAGCCCAGTTTTAAGGGAACATTGGAACCCTCAGACAGAGAACACTGCAGAGGGAACAGAGTTTGACTCCCTGCTTGTCCTGCCACATCCCATGGTGGGTCAGAGAGGGCTTGGTCCCGCTGCCTGGGACTGTGCCTTATGGGGCAGCTGGGCAGGTGACACCCAGCCAAAATAATGGCCACACAGTGCCCAGCCTGGTGTCATTTCTGGAGAACTCATCCTGGGTCACTGGAATTGCCACCAGAGTCCTGTCAGGGAGCTTTGCCCCCTCTTTTTTTGGTCAATAATGCCACAGGGCACCCCTCATCCGGCCACCAAAACAGCCACAGCACCCAGAAACCCCCCTGGGTGGGCTCCCACAACCTCCTGCATTCCAGGCCATGCCACCCTGGATGGGGTGGCTGCTCCCCAGGGAACACAGGGGGGGACAGGCTGTCCCACGGGGGGGGTTTGGCAGCACACTGCCTCCGAGGCGAGGGCTGGCTCGGGGCTTTGTTTTATGTCCTGTTTATCCTGCCGAGAGAAACAGGGGAGTTCAGTGTGCAGGAATCTCGCGTCCTTGCCCTGCTCCCCCGCCGCATGAAAGCTGCTGAGCAAACAGGAGAGAATCAAAGGCGATTGCGCCCCGCTGGGTTTCCGCACCGCCGGCCCCGCTGCCAGCTCTTACATAAGCCCTCGGCTCGGTGCTGTGCTTGGGGCTTTCTTCTTATAAACCAAGCAGAGCCCCTTGCAGGACCCTGAAGTTCTCTGCTCATCGGTGAAGACGTTTCTCCTGCCTCCTTGCCAGCCTGGTGGGGTTTTTTTTTTGATCCTTGTTAAATAAGATGTAAGACCTGGGCAGCAGGGCATGGGTGTTGGGTGACAGCCAAGCCAGGATGTCCCCATAGCATCCCACAGTCCCCAGAGTCAACAAGGACAGCACAAGCTGCCATCATTTCATTTCATCTCAACAGTTCTGGTGGCCCCAATATAAGGAGGACATGGAACTGTTGGAGCACGTCCAGAGGAGGTCCATGAAGTTGATAAGGGGACTGGAACACCTCCCCTATGAAGACAGGCTGAGAAAGTTGGGGCTGTCCAGCCTGGAGAAGACAGAGCACCTTCCAGTGTCTGAAGGGGCCTATGGGAAAGCCAGAGAGGGACTCTTCATCAGGAACTGTAGTTATAGGACAAGGGGGAATGGCTTCAAAGTGAAAAAGAGTAGGTTTAGATTAGATATATGGAAGAAATTCTTCCCTGTGAGGGTGGGCAGGCCCTGGCACAGGTTGCCCAGAGAAGCTGTGGCTGCCCCATCCTTGGAAGTGTCCAAGGCCAGGCTGGATGGGGGTTGGAGCAACCTGGTCTAGTGGAAGGTGTCCTTGCCCATGGCAAGGGGGTTTGGAACTGGATGGGCTTTAATGTCCCCTCCAATCCAAACCATTCTAGGATTCCATGATTGATCTCATCCCACCCTCTTCATGACGGTGAACTGGGTCATATTACTTTCTCCTGCTGGGAAAAGGAGATGCTTTGGCACAAACTTCAGCTCCATAACATCAGACCTCACCTTCCTCTGCTTCAGTCCCAAAGCATCACAGATTTGTCACCGTGGGCACAAGTGTGCATCCTCCACACCAAGCACAGCCTGAAGCACCAGGGCAAGTCGTCCCTGCTTTCTGTAAGAGTGTCTTGATCCTGTCATCTTTGGCTGTCAAGCAGTCCCCAGGCCTTAGGGGTGTCCCCAAACATGTGCCCTTCCTGGGTTATGAGGACTGACATCCCCAGCTCTTTTGGGCATGCTCTCAAGCCTCATTCCCCCACACTCTAACCCTAATCAGTCCCCCAAGCCCTGTGGGGCACCCCAGGAGCAGCTCCTCAGACCATCCTAGACCTGCCATCTGTCAATCTCCAGCAACAGGCTATCACCCTCTACCATGCAAAAGCATTCTTACTTCCTACATATTTTAATTCTGTTTAATATTTTCTAATTAAAAGCAATATAAGAAGTCGGAACATGACATTTTCCTGGGTTTTCACCATCATTTAAACCTAACAGCACAGCAGTCCTGTTTACCTGCACACTCCCCAAGCCCTCAGCAGGGAGCTCCTCACTTTCCAGCATGCACAGCAGAGGAATTAAATCAAACTAACTCATACTCCGAGCTATGGCAGGATTGGGCAAATCCTGGCTTGGCTTTCTCTCTTCAGACTACATCTTGCAAACAGAAGGGTTGGAAACAATTTTGCTTTAATTGCTTTTTAAAATGCAGCCAGCAGATGGTTTAGTAACCCGAATTCATGACTCTTTCCACAGCTCCAGGCTGCAGACTTGGAAACCAAACCCAAGAACAAGCCAGGTAGTGAAGGCCCCATCCTGCCTGTTTTACTGAAGTGCTGGCTGTGATGCCCAAGACAGGGCTGTCTGGGCTGGCAGAGAGGGACAATTTGCAAGTGCTCCACGGCCTGTGGTGTCAGGGCCACCATGCTCAGAAACAACCTAAGTCCAGAGAGCCCATGAGTAATATGGTCCACAGCATCCCTGGAAAGCATGGCACGGTCTCTCCATGGCACAGGGGAATGCCCTGGCCACATGTCCCTTTGTCACTTAATCCCTGGGGGCTGCTCCTGTGGCCCCATGCCCAAAAGCATCCCAAATGCTCCTGAAAGGTTCATGATTTAGGTAAGCAGAGTCCTTTTCTTTTTGGCTCTTGCCCTGATCTGTGTGACTTCCCACTTGTCCCTTCACCTCTCCTTTGCTGTGGCAGTCACAGGGTTTCTGGGCCAGTGATCAGGATGTCTCTGTGCCCATCAAACTGGGAACAGGGACTTCCAGGGGTACGTGCCAGTTGCAGACCTGTGCACTACAGCAGGGTTTTAACACAGCCAGGCTGACCCTCCTGACCTGAGTGGTTTATCCTTCTGGGTTAGTTCCCACCTCTCCATGAACACCCAGGTGTTCAGTGTTCCACAGTACCCAGCCACAGAGCTCTGCCCCAAAACCAGCCACAGCACAGCACAGAGGAACTAAGTCCATCCCAAGAACCTTACAAACATCTCGTAAAGCCGGCTTGTTTTTCTCTTACCAAGTAATTTGAAATTCTTGGAAGGCAATCAGGAAAGTACAAAGTATTCCAGCTCAGGACAGCCTGGGACTCATTCCTTAGAGGCACAATGGTTGTTTACTCAATCCCTCATACATTAATATCTAAAAATTCATGACTTCAATTGTAAACAAAAAGTACTGGCTTTACAGTGGTGTCTATTTAACAATAGTCGTTCCAGCCTGAATGCTGATTTTGTTGTTATCATTCTTCTAATCTGGCTATCAGAGGGTTGAGATCTTGCAAAATTATGGGAAATATTTCAAGCCCATTTATTTCTGGTTTTGAAATTCATCCCTCTGAAACCCAAGGCCAAAGAAAGACTATTTCAAATCAACATCGAAGAGCACAGGCAGGGAGAAGAGCTGTTTGTGCCAGCACTGTCCTCTGGCTCAAGAACAAATGAGGAGAAAGCCGGCCATGGATATGTTTGTGCTCGAAATCTGTAGAAGATTCCTAACAGTTGAAGGGAAGGTTCCCAAGACAGTCTCCTAAGGGGACCAACTGACACAAAACAGCCCAAACCAACCTGTTTTCAAGACAAAGCACAACTGGTTTCTGGAAGCACTTGTATCAGCCTGTGACGAGCGGGTCTCATCTGCATTCATCTGATCAAGCACTCTAAGTCCAGAAGTCCAGGACTCTTCCAGCACTCCATCTGAGGAAAGCTTCTGAAACTTCATCCCAAGGCCAATCTGGTGAGACCACCTTCCTCTCCCAGGAGGAGCTGTGGGAGACAAGCATCCTGAGTCAGTTTGCAGACACCATCAAGCTGATGGGAGTGTTGATCTGCTGGGGTGTAGGAAGGCTCTGCAGAGGGATTGGGATAGGTCGGATTGGTGGGCCAAGGTTCAACAAGGCAAAGTGCTGGATCCTGCACTGAGGTCCCAACAACTCCCTGCAGTGCTACAGGCTGGGAAAAGAGTGTCTGGAAAGATGCATCTGGGGACATGGTTTAGTGGTGGGCTTGGCAGTGCTGGGCTAATGGCTGGACTTCATGATCTTAAAGGTCTTTTCCAACTTAAATTATTGTATGATTCCATCTGCAGGATGGACATGATCCAGAGCTCATTGGAGATCACCTTTCCTTCCATCTTTCCTCACTGGCACTGCCACAGGCCTTTCTTATATTAGGTCTGTGCAGTCTCAAGCTCCCAGCTGGTCCTACCTGCAGGCATCTCTCCCTTTTGGGTCTGGTGCTTTGCCACAGGGAGTGAGCTGATCCTGTGGCTGTGGGCTCCAGGAGGTTCATCAGGACACTCATGGCTAGGCTGGTGTCATTTCCCAGCTCATTTACAGTCCTACATACACACACTGCTGTTTCAGGCATTATCATGCCAGGGGACATGGTTTTAGCACAGCTTTCTTACCTCTCCTGTGCAACAGTGACTTGTTTAGGTAGCCTGAAGGGGATGGGATCCATCCCTCTGCTTGCAGAGTCAGAGCAGATCAATCTGCTTCCCTCCAATGCTTTCTCGCACTCGTGCAGAGCTCAGACACCTCCACACATGCCCTTGCTCCAAGTAAGTGAGGAGAGACAAGTCAGAGAGCACTCTCCTGGATGACTGGGGCTTGTGTGAATCCCCAGTTGCTTGTTCTGAGGACAGAGCCTCAGGAGCAGCAGGCTGCAGGCTAATCTCAAGAAAACCACTCCAGAGGAGGGAGATTTCCTGAACAGGAGGTTCATGTATTTTTATCTTTGGTGCTGTCAAAGGGCAGTAGCTGAGACTGCAGTGTCGTGGAAAGCCTCCACAAAAGCTATCTCCTGAGGACATCAACAGGTCTGGAAAATCACCTTCACTCTCTTGATAAAGGTTTCAGTCAACAACTGCACTCCAAGACAGGTTCCCATGCAGCAATCACTTCTACTGGCTACAAAAACATCAGCTTACGTTTGAGTGAAACCTTTGGTTTGCTCAACCCACAGGCACCGCCTGGAGGTGCACAAGCTTGCTCTCCTGTTGAGGTTCACACTGTTTCAGCTGTGACTTCTGCCCTGCAGGAACCAGACAGGTAGATGGGGGTTATAGGGTGGTCACTCAAGTGCTGCCAAGTCACTATCGAAGGGCAAGAGCTCTCAGACAAGCCCTGATTTCAGTCAGTGAAGAAATCCAAGAGGAAGCACTCCAGAATTCAATCACTCTCCCTTCTTGCCCCATGAAAGACAGCAGGATATGCCATCCATGAAAATCCATGAGCCTTTGATCTTTATTGCTGCCTCTTGCAGCCAGAGAGACCTCCACTGAGAAGTCACTACTGCATCAAAACCTGCTGTGTTGCAGTAATGCAAGAGGAAGCACGTGGCTCCCTGTTCGCTCCAGCAAGCACCTACTTCCATAGGCATCATAGGAACATCAACTTTGGGACATTTCTCTCTATGTCTGCACACAAATAG
Organism: Scytalopus superciliaris; assembly: GCA_013400415.1. NCBI lineage: Eukaryota > Metazoa > Chordata > Aves > Passeriformes > Rhinocryptidae > Scytalopus > Scytalopus superciliaris. The sequence continues at coordinate 464,876 of VXBX01000791.1, read as the reverse complement.
TCTCCTTGGAAGAGTCCAAAGCCTGTCCAAGCAGCCCACTTCACTAAGCAGGAAACAATCTGCCTCAGTTCCAGATGGGACCATGCTAATGCCACTCAGGCTGGTAAATACCCTGTTAAATATCCACATATAAATACTCACCTCAGAACAACTCGGGAAAAGCTTCTTCTGCTCCTTCATGGGATGGGGTTACCATCCTGCAGACTGGGCAGGGTGGGAGCTCCTCCCTGACTGCCTGCAGTGACCACAGTGGAGCACAAAGCCACATTGCTTTTATGGCTTTGCCTGCCCAGATCCCCAGCTCTCGCCCATCCTGCCCATCAACCAGTCCACCCAGAAGGCAGCTCCCTGTTTGTCTTGGATGACCTCCTGCCAGACCAGAGCTTTCCACAGCACAGTTCTTCTGTGCTGCCCGAGAGAGGATTTCCTGCCGTTTGATCTAAATTTTCCCATCATTTCACCAAGTGCCTCCTGATTTCTTTCATCAGACCCGATCTTTCCATCAGGGAGTGGCCCTGCAGTGTGGGGCTCTTTGGCAGGGAGCTGGGGGAGAGGTTTGGTGGTCAGTGAGCAAATGCTGCTGTTTCATGCCTGGAGCTGGAGTGGTGGAAAAGACCTTCCCTCCCTTCCCAGGTGGACCAAGCGTGGACATGCAGTGCCCTCTGCTGATCCGGCTGCCGAGGGAGATGCTGGAAGGAGCAGCATCCAGGGCTCAGCAGCTTTGCAAACCTGTGAAGGGACAGCCAAGCCTCCAGCCTCCCTGCAAGCAAGACAGGGACAGTACATTCTTCTCTGATGATGAGCTGCCCCATTTGTCACAGCTCTTAGAGCTGTTTGAAAAGCTGAGCTGATATAAGAGACCCAGGTGGGTTCCATCAACTAACTCCTCACCTGCAGGATATAACTACACCTAAAGAAGCCAGGACATCTAGGGCAGGTTGTCCAGAGAAGCTGTGGATGTCCCATCCCTGGAGCTATTCCAGGCCAGGTTGGATGGGGCTTGGATAGTAACCTAGTGGGTGGGGCCAGGGGTTGGAACCAGATGATCTTTAGTATCCCTTCCAACCCAAACCATTCTATGATTCTATGGTCTTCCCTACCCTCTGCAGCCCCACTCACTGGACTGAGCAATGGTTTCCTTCCCCAAGCAATGAGGAGGGGGGGAACAGCTTGGCAAGATGGGCACAGCATTAAGGGACAAGGAGCCACTGTGGGAGACAAAATAATGTTTCCTTTCCCCTTAACCAGCAGCTTCCTTTCCCAAGAGAAATGGGCTGCTTTGTCTTAGAAAAATGGAAGGAAGTAGACACATGGGGAGGACAGGCTGGTGATCCAAACTGTCCCAGGGAGCAGCTTGCCAGGAATGGCACAAATCAGGTGTGAAATGGAGACATCACCGTGCCAGGACCTCAGTGAATTACTGCTCTTACTACAGAAGCCTTCATGGGAACACAAAGAAATTAATTAAACAAACACCCAGAAATGTCCCTTACAATGTTCCTGTTTGCAGGACTTCAGGAAAGGCTGGTTGCCGCCCAGCACCATTAGCTGCAAGTCCAGTACCAGTGAATTTAGTAGCTGCAAGGAGTGTCAGGTCTGCAAGTGCCTCTCCCCAACTCTTCTGAGCCAGCCAGGAGAATTGTAGACTGAAGGCAACTCCAAACATGGGCAGAAGGAGCATCCAAACTGGTTTGGCTGGAGTTGGCAGAGCCCCTGGATCCCCACCATTGCATCAAATCAAACCTGGAGTTGCTCCTGAAGCAGCATCCAGCCACGGGGCTGGCAGGACAGCCACAGCTCAGAGCAGCTCACACTGGAAGAAACCACTTTGTTCTTCTTTTCCTCCACCCCGTGAAACCCCTCCCCAGTGCATTTGAGGGTGAAAAACTTCAAGTGAGATTTAAAGGCCACAATACAGGCAGCAAAGTCCATTCCTGGTTAGTAAGATTCAGTTTAGGAGATAAGGCTTATTTGCGTCTAAGGAGTGATAGGGGTTTATAACACTGGCAGCAACCTGAGCCCCAGGAGCTTTACGTGGCACAAACAATGTCCAGCCTGATAGACATCCCCTGGTCCTGGACTGACATCAGCTCCATCCCTTGACTGCAAAGACTGCACTTTCTTTATCTCCACTGCCAGGGAAGGTCCCTGCTAAGATGCAGCGCATTCGAGTTTTGATTGCATTCCCCTTATCATTAATTTTTTCAAGATTTCTAAGTGATCAGGATACAAAGCAAGTGAAAGAGGATCTGGCTCAGTTTGTACTGGATTCCAAGGCAGCGTTTCCTTCCTCCTTCTTTCCAGCCACGGATTTTTAAGCACTGTCAGGCTCCTTTTCTGGGTATCCACATCCCCTCTCTGTTCCCACTTGTTATATACCACACTTGCATTCCTTGGGGACAGAGACCACCTCTGCACCTTCACACAGTGCCTCTGTCTCCTTGGAGCTCCTCCAGCTGAGACAAATGACTCAGCTAAGGGCTGATGTGTGAAGTTAAGGCTCTCTTGGAAACCGGAGCATAATTCCAGAGAGGAGGAGCACATGAAACCACACACAGCATCGACGCAGAGGCCAGACCAAAAACCTCAGTGGCTCTCTCAGGACCTCTCATTCAGTCTGACCTCTTTCCCATGAGTAGTATTTGTGATGTTTCATGGATGTATCAGCCCAGAACACTCCTCCTTCTCTCAAAACACAGCTGCCCTGCAGCAGACCCTGGCTGCTGACTAACTGATGACAACAATGGCATGTTTTTGGTAAATGCAAAAAGAAAACAGACACAAATTCTTCTGAGGAAGAAATTAAGCTCAGGCCACACAGACCTGATGTTTCTGGCATAGGGACTAAATTTTCTTAAGGAGCATCCCAAACTCAGCACCTTGCACGGTACTCACATCCTCTAGAACAGAGCCAGCGATGCAGCTGACAGTGAGAAGGGCACCACGAGGACACCATGTGGTGTCCATGACCCGCATACCCTTTTGCCAAACCCACCTCTGGCCCACGTGTGCTGAGAGTGCACAGCCAGTATCTCTGGGACTGCACCTCAAGGGGACGTACCTGGCCAGGGTGACGGGCTCCCCTCTGTACACTGTACCTTCAGGTTATCTCACACCCACTGCAAAGTGCTGACAGAAGAAATGCTGAATCAGGAGAACTCAGATGGAAGAAATTAACTTGTTTTTTAGCACCAGCATGACCCTGTGCCGATTCGAAGCCTTGCTGCTTGGGGAGCAGAGGATGTGAGATTTAGTGCCTGGCGCCCTGAGAAACAGCTTTGTTCCAAACCACGATTAAATGTGCTGACTCTGGGCAATGGGGAGGCCACACTACCCCTTTTTGACAAGTCAAAATGATTTCTTAGTACCTTCTGGCCTCTATTTCACAGGCCTGTGATGAGGTGCCTTAGCTGCTGATGGTACTTGCAGTGGCAGTACTCAGAGCTCCCACCTTCATCCATGACCAATGCCAGCCCTGTTTTCTCTACCACTGATACAGTCACCAGTATGTTGTTACCTTGGAGAAGTCAACAAAGCCCACAGCCACTCTTCAGGAGCGTGCCCCAAGCAGGCAAGCAGCTCCCATTTCCCTGAGATCAGCAGCCCTTCCTGATAAAAGATGGGATGGAGCTGCTTGGAGGAAAGGAGAAGAGGAGGTTTCCAGCACTGGCTCTGCTCCCATCAGATAGAGAGTGCACAGCACAAAGTCTCAGAGGTGGCCCCGGGACACCACCAAGCGAAACAGCGACAGGGAACAGCCCAACTTTCCGTCCCACTGGGGCGCTGTGGGGCAGTCCCTGCACACAGGGAAGGGCCCTGGCCATTCAAGCCTCCTGCCCCGGGAAAATGCCCCCTGGCACCACAGTGAGTCAGGGAGAGCAGGCACAACACCTTGCCAAAGTCCCTGTCCCAGCCATGCCGAGGCTCAGCTGTGGGAACAGCTTCACCCCATTGCTGGAAAACAACAACTGACCAAGTCCACGGTGTCTCCAGTACCCATTCTCAGGTGCTGCTCGCTGCCTCAGTTTCCCCAGCTGCCAAAATCATCCCACCCCAATGCCTGGCAAGTACCAGTGTGGGCTATTTTACACCTGAGGTGCCTCCAGTCGTGGCCAGGACGGTGTGGGCAGCCTCACAGCAGCCTCAGCCAGGCAGAATGGAGGGCAGCAGGCAGAAAGGGGTGCCCCTACCTGCCCCTTGCTCACCTCTCCTGTCTGGGTGCTCCGTGGGGAGCAGAAAGTCGCACAAACCCGGGGCCAAGGAGCATCTCCACCAGACACCCAATGCTTCCTGGAACCCTCTGGCTTCTGCTAAAGCAGCTGGACCCACTGCCGAGGGGGTCTCTTGTGCCCCCTGTCCCCAAGCTGTCAGCACGGCGCGCATCCACCTGCATCCCTGCGGTTCTGGCAGGGCGACATTGCCATCTGCTGCCTGCTGCTCGGCAGGACACGCCAGCCGGTCTGCCACCCAGCCATGGCCCTCCTCCAGCCATCCCTGGGGGGCACGGACGACTGTCCCTGCGGGGACCCTGCAGCACCGAGTGCCACCGACACTGGGGCAGCACCCATGCCACTGTCCCCACACTGAGCTCACAGCTCCAGCCCAGCAACAAGGGGCACAAGGCAGCTGTGCTTCATCCCACCACGCAGCTCTGGGTCTATCCTGCTCCGGGGTATGTGGCTGGTACACTCGTTTGTAGCTACTGAACATGCAACCACCCGGCAGCACAGGGATGGCAGAGCAGTGTCCCAAAGCAGGGTCTTGTCCCCTTCTTTCATAGTCATAGAAACATAGAGTAGTTTGTGTTGGAAGGGGTATTTTAAATGTTATCTAATCCAAGCCCTCTGCAGTGAGCAGGGACATCTTCAACTAGATCAGGTTGCTCAGAGCCCTGTCCAACCTGACCTTGAATGTCCCCAGAGATGAGGTATCTGCCACCTCTCTGGGCAACCTGTGCCAGTGTTTTACCACCCTCACAAGCACCAGTTTCCCTGTTCTGAGCTGCTGTGTGACAAGACCCTGGCACTGAGTGCTGCCCTCAGCTCTGCTGGTGACTCACCCACCAAATGGGAACACACACCTCCAGCTCTTCTGCCTCGGGTTCTTCATCTGGAAACATAAAGATGGTATTTTTTAACTCACAGCCACACCAAGAAATGTTCACTTATTTTAAACTTGAAAGCACCTACATACTGTTTCTACAGCTTAAGATAGGAGATGCCATCAAAGGGAGAAGAGTAGTAATTATCTGCAGTTCAGAAGTTTAGCCTTCACAGAAAGAATTGGGTTTCCAGCTATACTTGTCAAATGTTTTTAAGTTGATCTTTTCAAGGGGCTGTGTGGTTTATAATTGAGATTGCCTACCAGAGACAGGTTTCCACATCAGGCCTGGATTTTAAGGTCGCTTAGGCAGAGGAAGGCTTGCTCTGATCTGAGAGGGACAGTGCCATGGAAGTGCCACTCAGAAAGCAATGAGGGCTGAGGAGAGCTGTAATGTCAACAGGTGCCACCCTCACTATCAATTCCTCCATTATATCTGAACAGCAGTTGGATCCACTGAAGTGGGACCTGCCAAAATGCAGTGCTTGAGGACTAGCCAAGCCCAGAAACACTAATGGCTCTGCTTTGGTTGGAGCTGAGACAATCAAATGCTGAGCAATATACTCGAAAAGTTATCCAAGATATGGGACCCAGCCCCTGGACCAAGGGGGAAAAAAGTTGAAAACAAAGAAGTTGAAAACAGGAAAAGATCTTCAACAATGCAACAGTATTGGTAATAAAATAATTGCAAAGAAAAAATAGTATCTAATTTTAAGATATATCTCCATATCCAAACAAGAGAAAATTATTTTTTCTGTGCGGAAATGTCTTCTGTTATTAAAAGGTATAAAACCCAGTAAGTGCATCCGCCACCTCCACTGTAGGGCTGCCATGAGACATCACAGGACATCAGCAACATTTGCACTCCGGGATGCTGAGATTAGCCAAGGGGTTTGAGCTCACAATGCTGACAAGTTCCAAAGGGTGCAGAAATGCACAGTCAAAGCCAGCACAGGGTCACCAACCTAACTGCATCCCTGGAGACTTGAGGGAAGCCAAGAACTGGTGTCCCATGTCCCCACTGTGTCCTGGACAGACCATCTGGACACACACTGAAGGCCTGACAGGTCACTTGGCCACACACCTTGGTGCTGGTGTGCATATGGCCGTGAGGGACAGGCTAAATGAGTGAAGTCAGGCTTGCCTGAGATCAAAATCACCTTTTCCTCCCCCCATCAGCTCTGACACTGAGATTTTCTGTGCTGTTCCTAAATACTGAAGTATTACTTCCTACATTTTCCACCCATGTGTCCCCATACTTGCAGCCTGAGCCAGTCATTCCCCCAGATCCCAGTTGCTGACACCTGGATTTGCCACAGCCCCACTGTAGCTGTAGCACAGACCCCCAGGAGCTGGTCTCAGACATCCCCCAAAAGCAGCACATCCATGCCAGAACAGTGTTCAGAAAAGCTGCTCCAGCTGCCTTGTCCTGATGGCCCCTGGTGCTGTGGGTCTCCCGAGACAGCCCCAGGGAAATCCACCCAGGACGTCTCCTCCTCCTCGCCGTAATCTGGCCTTTTCTCTGCCTTTGTGCCTCTGACAGCTCCTGCAACAGGCCTGGGAGCAGCTTGGACAGGGTATTATTTGCATTTCCTCCCACTGTTGCTTCTCTCTGGGAAGGCAACGTGGTGTTTATCCCAAAACCTAACACTGGTAACCAGGGAAAACACCAGGCAGATTTCAGAGCAGTCCAGGGTCTGCAAGAAAAAAAGGAAGGACTTCAAAAAGAAAAACATTTTAAAAGGCACTTAGCCCCAATGCTATAGATTTTGTGTCATCTTTTTATTCTTAAATCATTTTCTCACCCAGGTCTTATGACTTTGTGCTTTCTTATTATATACACCACCTCATAAGGCTTTTCCTTGGCTGTGTGTTCAGCCCAGAGCTCCACTGCAGAGAGAACCAGCCCAGGAGAACATGTTACTCACAGACTCAAGCAGAGAAGACACTTTGTTGTATTTTTCCCTATTTCAAGAGGCTGAAGGGGAGAACAACATTCACCAAAATTACTTTTTTCTTCTGCAGCATTTCTTTGTTCATGAAAGAGGTGGGCATGGGGTGGGACCTCCCTCCAGATACCCCAAAACACCCAGCATGGCTGGAGAAGGATCAGCAACCCCAGGGTCACTATGGGGTCACACCAACCCAATGCTACTTCTGAGAAACTGTGTTGTAACAGGAACTTCAGCCTTGCCCTCAGCTGGTCCCATGATGATGCTCCTCACCACAGTAAGATGAACCTGTCTCTGACTCCTGCAGGTCTCTTCCCATGGCTTTCTCTTGCCCTCTGGTTTTTAAATCACCCCCATTTTATGCTCAATGACAGCTTCCTTCCAGCTTCAAGTCACAGAATCATAGAACCATAGAGTTGTTAACATTGTAAAAGCCCTTTCAGGTCATGCAGTCCAACCATTAACCCAGCACCCATGACTAAACCATGTCCTCAAGTGCCACAGCTACACATAGTTTAAATCCCTCCAGGAATGGTGACTCTCTCACTTCCCTGGGCAGCCTGTTCCAGTGCTTGACAACCCTTTGGGTGAAGAAATTTTTCCTAAAATCCAATTCAAACGTCCCCTGCCCTGTTATTTCCCCACCCCAAGCTAAACCCCTCTGCTTTGTAGAGATGCCCCAAGACCCACTGGTGTGGTGTGGTTGGCTGCAGTGCAGCAGGATGTTACATGGGAATCAAGCTATTTGGAGGAGGATTTCAGGCTACTGTGAACAGAGATCCTTCATTTATATCACATCCAGGCAATAAATAAAGGTTTCAGGCCCTTTGGAGAGCAGCAGTACCCTGCTGAAGCAGCCAGCTCACGGGTGCTCACGTATGCCGTCACTCAGCAGTGACCTCCTGGCCCAGTTGGCTCCAACTTCAGAGAGAAATGGATTTGCACGTCTCTGGTTTCCTGTGGGCATCACAACATTGACTCCTTTATTGGATCTAAAGCCGTTTCCAAGACATGTGCTCTCATTTACTGCATGCAAGCTATCCAAGAGAGGAAAACCAGAGGAAATCAGCACCTGGGGAGGAGGCAGTGGGATGGTGACAGCTTTGTCAGGCATTCACCTGGTGAGTGGTACTGTGCTCTGGACCATCTTTGAGATGCTCCAAGTATAGCCCAGGGGTAATTACCCCTTCCCACATGCTCTCCCAACTCCTGGCAGTAGGATCATATTCCCATCTTTGCATGTGTAAAGTCCTGATCAGTCATGCTGGACTGAAGTCTGCTCTGTAGTGGTTTTGCTGCATTATTACCTGTTGCCAGGGGTTTTTTGGGTTTTAATTTCTGCTAATCCCAAATAAAACAACTGTAGACTGAGAGTCCTCAGTGCTGAGATTGCCCATGAAGTGAGTCAGCTCAAAATAAGGAGAAAGGTTTGATCCTGATGCCAGAGAGGAGACAGAAATCCCTGCTGTGAGGAAGGGAAAGCTAAGCAGCATGTGTGAGACAGGCAGTAAAGGAAGCAGAGAGGAAATAGCCCTGCAGGGAAGCTCAGAGAGAGAGACAGAAACACATATGCTGGACTTGTGAGGAAGGAGAAACTGCTTGCACAGTGGCCAAGGAATGACCGATGACAAACACATCTTGAATGGGAATAAAAACAAGGATTTAGCACAAGGTACCAGAGATGAAGGTCACAACATGAAGTCCTGTGAGGAAAACTGAGGAAAAGCACTCACTGAGCTCTACTGGTGCTGAGGGTTTCTCCAGCAGAAGTAGAAGTAGCACCTAAAAGCCAGGAGCAGGCAAAAGCCTCCTGGTAGGTGCAGTGGGAGGCACAACTCAAGAAGAGGGCTGGTGCTCTCCATCACCAGCAAGCAGGAGTGGGAAAGGGCTCAGGCAGGCAGAGCAGCCCTCCTGTACTTGCCAGGCTGCTCTCTTTGATGCAGGCACCAAGGCTGGAGTGAGGAAAAAGGTCCCAGCTTCAAAGGCTCTGCAGCTGCTCTGCTGGACACAAAAAGGTGAGCCAGACACCCGCACATTTCCATGGGATGCTCTGCACCTGCCCATCTCATCTCCCACAGGAGCCTGGGGGGCTTCTCCTGCCTGGCCAGCTGCCCACCCGTGCTCACCCATCAAGGTGAGGGGGAATACTAGCAAATCAGCATCCAGAGAGGAATGCAGCATCCAAAGAGGAGTTCACTGCACCTCTTGTCATTGAGAGGAGTGGGGTTTCTCCCTCTTTCCACTGGGCTTTGCAATCAGATTTACCTTCCTGAGAAGGAGCTGCTCAGACCCCGTCCTTTCCCAGCATGGGGAGCAGGCACACGCTGCTCTTCAGACTCCTCACATGTCCTGAGTTCCCTGGGCAATGTCACACATGCACATGAAAGCAGGGCAGAGCCTGCCAACCTGCTTGCAAAGAACAAAGAACACTGGTGAAAATAAAACTGTCACAGGGCAAACCTCTGACCCTCAGCACTGCCTGTCCCACAGACAGCAAACCCACTGGGTGCCAGCTTGAGGTCAGGGTCTGATTTTAATTCTCTTTAAGTGGTAGAAATGTGCTTGCACTGCTGTGTCTGTGCCCAGGGGCAGGAGGCAGCTTGGCCTGCCCACATCCTCTGCCAGCAGCTCACAGGGCATCTGCTCTGCTGAGCCAGCCCAGTGGGATGCCAGGCAGCTTTCCCACCTTTACCATCACAGCTCCAAGGTGTTGTTCTTGGAATGTCATCCTCTTGCTATTTTTATTTCTCTGGAAATGCTCTGTGTGGCCAGGTGACCTTTATTAAGATTGTATTTTTTTATACTGCATGACTCTGCATCTCTGCTGGGCCCTCCAGGAATGGAAGCAGCAGCTCCTGCTCACCCGGCATGGGAACATGTGAGCTCCTCAGCCATCAAGAGAAACAGGCACTGGATGTGAAACCTGGCAGAGCCCCAGGGCCCCTGTAATTAATAATCTCTGCATTTTGTTTCCTGGTGGTTCTGTATTTTAAAGACCAGGAAAGTAGTTAATAGAGTGCAGAAAATAAAAATTCGTGCTTTCAAATAAGCACTGTAGCCATTAGAAGGAAAAAGAACATCATATGTAAGCATAAATCAATGTGACCAAAGACAAAACCAGCTACATTAGGAAACAGCTGCCCATTTGCTCTGCTCCTCATGCCTCTCATTCTCTCCTGCTCTAAAATCCAGGTCACCTACAGCAATGACCCCAGGAGTGGAGGAGCTCAATGCAGGTGAGGAGCGTGATGAGCCTGAAGTGCCCCAAATGCACACAAACAAAAGCCCAAACCCTTCTGTGCTGCCAGTGAGACCAGCACTGCAGAACACACAATCTTTTCACACAGAGCACGCTGGATACAGTAATTATAGGCAAAATAATTGCACCCCTTGCTCTCCTCTCCGTAGAGCCCCTTTCCAAAGCAGAAGTGCAGCGTGTTTCTACAGCAATAACCTGATTTCTGAGCCCAAGAACAGTTGGTAAAAATGGCTTCTCTCAGGTACCTGATAGCTGAGGCAATTAAAAGAGAATTAAACTGACATTTTTAACTTGCAGTGCAAGAGGGATGTGCAGTGGTGAAATGATTAAGAGTTACTGCTGGGAACATACTGTTTTCACCCATCTGCTGTGAAGAACAAAAGGGCATGAAGCATTTTTGGCTTTTTTTTTTTTTCCCCTTTCTTTCTCAATAATTAGTTGCTAGTTACTGCTGCATCCCCAAATGCCAGAACCCAAGGGTTTTCTGAATGACGAGAGAGAGATTTAGTGGTCAGTACCTGGTTTATCCAGCCCCACTTGATGACAAACATTTTGCCAGCCAGATTTCCCCGCTCAAGCGACTCACATGAAGGGCTCAAAGCTTCATTTTCTGGTTTACAGAACTTGCTTAGAAGGTCTTCCTGGCACCTGCCTGGGAGCAGCTCCACAGTGGAGCTGCAGTCCCATCCCTTGCTGTCTTCCTGTCCAGCATCATTTGCTTCCCCACCAGTTACACTGGTACAGCAGCTGTATCTGAGCCTATTGGGAAGGGGAAGTGATTCTCTGGCTAGAAACCCACTTTGGGGCATTCTTGTGCAGATCAGGCTGAATGCTGTCAGCTCCTCCCTAGAGCTCAGCTGGCCCCCCCGGGAAAGGGACTTCCCTGCTGTTTTTCACAACTCCATGAACACAGTTCTCAGGAAGAAAGATCCAACCTCCACTCACAGTCCCACGGGATCAGAGATGGGTCTGAGAGATGAGGGGACACAGGAAATGTACCTCTTCGGTGCAGCAAGGGCCCTGGTGTGTGAGAAAACAGAAACCACCTTCCACCTCTCTCATTAGATGAAAGAAAAGAGCGATATTTATTTACCAGATGCCAGTCTGCTCAGGACCTGAGTCCCAGGATGTTCTTCACATGAACCTCATGCTTCTAGACACAACCCCAAGTCATGCTTGCCCTCACCATCATCTCCATCAATCATGCTTGGCTTATGCTTCAGCCCATCACCCAAGGACACCCCTGCCTCTGGTCCTTCCTTCCACCTCTCCTGCTCTGCCAACCCAACTCCAGGTTCATTTGCAGGACACAACTACATTTAGGAATGTTTCTGATGTTTCCTGAGTCAGAGCATCCTGGGATTTTAGTCTCTCATGCAGAGTGAGCCTGAGTACACCCTGGGCTTGTGTTTACCACTGACATTTTGATAGGGAGAACAAGGCTCTGTGTGGTTTTAGGGTGAATCTCTCCTTCCTCCTCAAGGTGAGCAGGAGAGGGATGAAGCCCAGAATAGTGTGCTGCTCCAGAGTCTGTATCATTCTGCATCAGCCTGTCCAATCTCCTGCATGCAAGCTCTTCCAGGAAGCATTTGGGGACCAGAACGGAAGAACAAGGAAGTTGCATGCTTGGCTGGCTCCATCTTTTCCCCTGCCAGGGGTGATAGTCATGTTTTATAGGTCTATACACAAAATCTTTAAAAAGCAAGACAGAAAAGTCACTTAAAACTCTTCCTTAAAGGTATTTCCTGATGAGAGGAGGAAAAAAGCAATTATGGCAAACTGTGAAATGAAAAGCAAGTCAAGTCAAAATATGCATGAGTGCACAATGCACTCAGCGTGGCTCTGCACTGGAAATTGCTAAAAGCCCCCAAATTTACCCCCCTCTTTTAAGTATATGAACAAAACTCAAGATCAAGCTGGGCCTTTCCTTGCTCAGAGCTGCCTGTCTTCTGTCACAGGAAATAGCATCAATTTGGGGAAGCACATCCAAAGACATCTGTCCTTGTTTCCAGTTTGGAAAGGAGCACAGAGAGTGCTTTAACCTTGTGCTTTAGTGGGTCAGACCCTTACAAGGATACTGCTGCCAGCACTATCCCCTGCACTTTGGGAGGATGTCCCATATTGTTTGGATGTTGCTTCTGGATTTCTTATTCTGCCCTTCAGAGTGGTAAAAACCTGCTGAAGAGCTGAGCCCTGGTCCCAGACTGACTGGCCATGCAGTGCTATTGAAGGCATGTAAATCTATCTGTAAGAGATGATACATAAACGCACTTATAAGAAAAGTGCTTGTGTTGTAATAGCATTATAGCTGCCAAGGAGCAGCTGTATTCTTCACTCTTGCAGTGATTCTGTCTGATCATTACAAACTGGATGCTGTGTCACAGTATGTGAACAGAGAAGGAAATGATGTAGGTAGAATTTGGGATATTATTTGTGTTTACATGAACTCCTCTGTCCTGGAGCTATTTTAAAGCTGCTGTTATATCTCAGTTGAATACATGGGAAACAACTACTCTCTTTCTACTCATGTATGCCATGAACAGTCTAAAAGACTGTACTAGGTGAAAAGCACCCTCAGTCCTCTGGATCTGGTGCAGTGTGGTGCAAGTGCCCTGATTTTCCCACAGTCCTCCAACACAGCCATTCCTTCTGGCAAGGTCAGCTTTCAACCAGCAGATGTATCACTGTGCCAGCAGAAATACTTCCACGGAGATGCACTGCACCAGGATAGAGAGCACAGACTCTTCTCAATGCCAAAGTCAAGGCTTTCTCTTTTCAGGCTCCTGGGGCAAACCAATTTTGCACAGTCAGCAGACAGGCTCCTACAGGTAAGTTTGTCTTCTTTTTAAACAGGGTATAAAGATGACCAGAGGGATGGAGCAGCTATTCTATGAGGAAAGGCTGAGAGCTGGGATTGTTCAGCCTGGAGAAGGCTTCAGGGAGACCTCATTGTAGCCTTGCAGTAGTTATAGGGGGTCTGTGAGAAAGATTTTGGGGCAAAACGTATCCCACTCAACAAAGAACATCCTTGCATCAAGGAATATGTTTCTTTTTAGGACATGGCAGGTAGTCATCAGGAATAGCTGCTAAATGGCAAGCTGGTGGCTAGGACACCTTCTTGTTACTTGGCCATGGCTCTGAGCCCAGGAACCTGTGCCTTAAGAATCCCTTACAGCCAACAAGATGTGTGCTGGTAGCTTGAAGAGAAACAGAACAAGTCACGACTCCTGCTTTCAGATTTGAAGTATGTAAGCAGCAATTAAGATAGATCCCTTAATGAGAAAAGGAGTTGATGGCTCTGATAATTTCTCCTAGCAGATAAACAAGAAAGCCATTACATGAACTTCATGAGCACATTAGCTTGAGCACACTCTCCTCTGAAAAACAACATTTCCACGGAGCAGAGGATGGTTCAGCAGCACAGCCATCCTACAGTGGATTTACAAGTGGGCTGCACGCTGGTGCAGAGACCTGTATCACCTGGGTCATGGGCTCGCTCCCATTCAGGGGCTGCTCTTTGAAGATGACTCTAACCTCGCACAGGCCCACCATTTAACTTCCCAAAGCATCAGACACAGCTGAAATCACCAAAATAAAGACATTTCTATTTCCAGAATGCTATCCTAGTGAAATGCCATTAATCTGCTGTTCTGATGGTGAGATCTCAGCCCCTGCTCGGTTTCAGTGTGTAAGTAGGAAAACCACAGTGGGAGCTCCTTGTGCCAACAGAAACTTTACAAGATCAGAGGCAGATGAAGCCTCACTTTAAATAAAAGCTGCCTGCTCTGGAGATTTCAATGGCCTTTGCTCAGATTAATTGACAAAGGATGGATTGCTCAGTGCTCCCTGTTTTCATCAAAGACTCCTGCTTCAGACACCTCCACACCACGAGAAGGCAAACAGTGTAGAGGAGAAGGATGGTGTGCAGAGGAGCACAGACTGTACCGTAGTACCTTTTTCTTTGTTCAGGGTGCTGTATCTACACTCCACAAGCACGGGCACATTTACCAAAACCACCTTTGTTAACAAAGTAAGAGAATAGTACCATAGCTGCCAAGGACTGGCCAGTGATTCCAGCCTGGAAACTGCAGTGCTGGAGCTATTCTACCTTCTTAGTCTTGAGACAATTTTCCTGTGATGGAAATGAGGTGGGCAGAAGCAATGTGGCAGGAAAAAGCAAAGGGTATTTCTACATTCCACCATTCACAAATATTGCCCAGTGATCAAAAGTACTTACAAAATGAGCTGACTCAGAGCCTAGCTCAGAGCTCCAGCCTCTGCTCATGTCCAAGGGCTTCCCCATTCCCTGGTAATGAGTCCTCTGCACAGCTCAGGGTCAAAGGAACTGCTTCTTTCATGGACTCTACAGACACAAATGAGCTAACAGATACACTGGCTTTCAGAAAAAATAAAACTACTTCTGTTGAAACCACACACTTTGAACCCTCTCTAATGAAACCATGCTGTTGAGAAGTCTATTTGCTCTCTATTTCCCCATTTCAGCTAGATGTCATGACTGGCTACATCTGTTTTAGGCTATCACCAACTCAGACTGACACTACATGAGTGTCCCAGCCTGGGAGAGATTTCCAAACCTTTATGTTAAAAATGTGACATGCACAAGTGACAATCTCTGGGTTAAATTAAGATCCAAGGGGTTTCCTGTAGCTTGCAAAGGAGTTAGTGAAGTTTCTTTGAAGAAGGTTCCACACACTTATCCCAGAAACCATCACATTTTAATTACTCCTTTCACACATCCAAGCATTTTATATGCGAGTCAGCCTTCCAGGCAAGTGTCTTCTTAATAACCTTTTAGTTAAGCCTAGTAGTTTTCATTTCACCAACCATTTACTCTTCTCATATAACACACCTCGGTTCAAAATACTTCCACTATTATCCTATAGGTACAAATTCCACCAACTGCTAACACCAAAAAGCAGAATAACTGCATGTTCCCAATTACTGCAACTGCCTAAGCAGAACAGTCACACAACATAAAGGTGTGCATAGTGGTGCAGCTTAATTGGATATTAAACCCCCCCTGCAGCAAGAGCATCTCATACCCAAGGGAGAAGTGGGACACTGAACAGGGGAGACTGTAGATGACAGCTTCAAAATGGGTTTAGAAGATGAGTGTGGAAACTTAGTGCATGAAAGCTTCTGGAACAGCTTTGTCACTTTGCTATCTGCCCTCTCTCTCTCTCCAGGTCACTTCAGATGGTGTTGTACAGAGCAGCACAGAACAGCAATGATGACCTCTCCCTGCAGATCACTTACCCGCAGTCAGCCAGGATTCTTTTCATGCAAAGATCTTTCCTCTTAGAGACGCTAAGTAGCCCTCAGATAAGACTGAGCTGTTGCTAAGGGGCCCCATCAAAAGCCCTTTGGAAACCTAAAACCGCACTGGAACTTCCTGCAGAGGCGAGTTGGAGTTTCACTCACACTGTGGTGAATGCAGATGGCACACAGAGTCCAGCCACCCCAGAATTACAAAGGTACACAGGCAACAGAACATATCCCTCAGAAGCAGGACGCAGATCAGTTCCCTCTGGAATCTGGAGACTTCTTCAAGGAATTAAATGAAAATGATCCATTAGTGATACCAGGAGTATTAACCTCCCATTCATAACTGAGTTAGTTTTGCTGCAGACAGTGGTTCAGCTTGATCTGAGCCAAGGACCTCACATCAAACACGACAGGACCCACAGCTGTGTGACACCTGTTGCACAGGTGGAAGGTGCTGAGCAGCCATCATCCTTTCTAACTCTGTGAAATATGCAAACAAATGGTACAATTAGTACCTTACATTAAATAGCCTGGTAGTAAATTCAAAGGTACATTACCCTGAAACTTTATCTTCATTCTGCTGCGCAACTTCCTACAGAAAAGACAGAAAGCTTTGGAAAGGAATTAGTGAAATTATGGCAGCTGGCAGGGGAAAAGGAAGCAAAGCCTTCTGACATGGAAAGGAAATTCGGGCTGCAACTTAAGGACAAACTGGATGCTTCTACCACAGTGGTTAACAGCAGATTAAAAGTAATTTTTAAGTATCAAAGTTAAAACCCCACAATCATAACTGTGGCAATGTCAACCTCTTTGGAAGTTACAGCCTTGGAGTATTTGGCAGCACCCGAGTCTGCCAGGCTTTTATTCACTAACCATTTAAATCAAAGTGTAGAGTCTAGCAGACACTTTGGGTAGTACTTGGACACATCACAGAACAAAAAACATGGTTTTGTTATGGGAAGCTTCCTTCTGTGTGAAAACATTTAAATTAAGAGGATTCTTATGAGATGAGTAGCAAAGGTGGCTTAAATTCGGTCTTTTCCTCATGGAGTTTTGCGTTCTCAAACATTTCCTACCACAATACTCAGCTGGATAGATTTAGAGTGCAGGGTTCCATCAGAAACACAAATGTATTCAAACCCCTCATGCCAAGAGCATGCATCCTCTTCACCAAAATAAAGCTTTTTCCATTACTAACAGACATTCAGCCCATCACACAAAAGTGCATAAAGTATCAGTACTCCCTTACGTAGAAACATTTGTGAAATACAACTGGTAACTGTTGCATTTATTAAGGAACTGGTTTGTAGGATTTTTTGTTTTAAATAACCAACATGATATTGCCCCTCCAAACAAAAGAAATGTAATGGAAAGAAAAACTCGGCAAAATACAAGGCCAGAAGGGATAGAGGTACAATTCTGGACTGTTTTGACTTAGCAAAGACCTGCAACAACAGGTCTTGAAACCGAGTGCCAGAGCCATCACACTCAAGAAGGCAGGGCCAGTTTATCCAGTGACTGAGACTGTGGAGAGAAGTCTCCCAGCCTTTGCATCCTTGCACAAAGCTCAAGCTGATGCACTGTCAGTCCGGCAAATTGAGACAGCACTAGCACATGTGAGTGATTTCAGTCTCCCTACATCTCACATTTCATTACTCAGTGGTAATTAGGTTATTTGTTCATACAAAGCAGTTTAAAGCCAGTCAGTGCCATCTCTGCCAGTACAAGTTCCAGGCATCCCTGGGATGTAGCGTTCCCTGCTGAGCAGTGAGTCTGGACTGGGCAGAGCGTGCAGTGGGCGCCTTCTCCAGCTCAGCTGAGCAGACCCCCTTCAGGTAAGAAGCAGTCAAGGAGCCCACAACCACAGGGGAGCCAAGAATCAAGGTTTGTCCAGTTTGTGTGTGCGCTCATGCCTCCGTAGGGTGCCCGACTCGGTGAAGGAATGCCCGCAGTAATTACAGGAGTAGGGCTTCTCTCCAGTGTGGATGCGGTGGTGGCGCTGGAGCGACGCCAGCCGGGTGAACGTCCCCCCACACTCCTCACAGTAGAAGGGGCGTGCCCCAGAGTGAGTCTGCTGGTGCCTTTTCAGCCTTAGCAGCTGGACAAACGCCATGCCACACTCCTGGCACTTGTAGGGCTTGTCTTCCCGGTGGATCACCTTGTGTTTGGAAAGCAGGTTAGGCTTGTCGAAACCTTTGCCGCATGTGGGACATGTGTAAGGTTTGTAGTCGTCCTCCTCGGACTTCTCTGCGCCAGGCTGATCGCCGTACTCCACGGTGTGCTGGTGACGGTGCACTACGGACCAGGGGTTCCTGGCCATGCCGGTTCCCAGGATCACCATGGAGCGCTCTATCTTGTGCACGTTGCGCAGGTGCCTCCAGACGTCGGCCGTGCGAATGAAGCCCTTGTCGCACTCCGGGCACTTGTGTGGCCTGTCGCTGGAATGGATGAGCTTGTGCATCCGCAGGTTTGCCGCGCGGTAGAACTCTTTGGCACAGATGGGACAGCGGTAGGAGTTTTCCACGAGGTGGGCTTGCTTATGCTCCTGCAGCTCGCTCGTGCTCTGGAAAGAGGAACCACACTTCTTGCAGAGATACGGCAAAGCTTCCTTGGAGATGGGCTCCAGGTCCCCATCAAACACATCACTCAGAATGCTGTTTTCATTACCATCACAGAGTCTTCCCTGCAGTTTCCTGGAGCACTCAGAGGAACTGTGATCTAAATCTTTATCTTCACACTGCAGGTCAAAGTTGGTATTGGAGGGGCCAAATACCTCAGCTGGACTCTCACCTTCTTTCTGGTAGGAGGTCTCACAGGTTTCTTTATCTTCACACTGCAGCTCTGCAGGAAGCTCCTGCTTACCTGAAGGTCCAGCAGAGTGGCAAAGAGGGCTGTACCTCTGCAGGTAATTCATGTCTACCTCCTTCTGGAGACTAAGTGTGTGGCCCTCCTGCTTAGTTGTCTGTCTGGAATAATTTGAATGCTTCTCACCCGTGTCACAAATGTTATTCCCAGAGTCCCAGGCCACATTCACATCCATCCTCTGAGGTGGACGCCGTGTTCATCTGCAGCTCATTCATGTGTACACTCAGAGCTTTGGGTCTTTGATGGTAAGCCCATCTCATTTTCAGCTCTCTTTACAGTCCTCCCTAGAAAATAAAACACCTGTTTCATCAGTGATTTTTCTGATATTAACATAGGTTAAATCTATAACACTGAAGAAATTTTTCTTATTATAAGAATGGGACAGACTATTAGTTATACAGTAGGAGAAACAGAATCATCTACTATTAGATATGTAGAAAATATACATTCAGCATATAAAACACAGACTATGTTTAATGAAGTTAAATCTTCTATCATCATCCAGCCTTCACTATAAATTGAAATTTCAATTTTAAATTCATGTAAAGATGAGAAATCATGGAATCTCAGAATGGTTTGGGTTGGAAGGGACCCTAAAGATCATCTTGTGCCAACCTCCTGCCATGGGCAGGGACACCTTCCACTAGCCCAGGTTGCTCCAAGCCCCATCCAACCTGGCCTTGGACACTTCCAGGGATGGGGCAGCCACAGCTTCTCTGGGCAACCAGTGCTTCAGCACCCTCACAGGGAAGAATTTCATTCTAACATCTAATCTACATCCCTTCTCTTTACTTTAAAAACATTTGCCCTTGTCCTATCACCATTGTCATTGTAAAAAGTTGCTCTCCTTCTTCTCCACAAGCTCCCTTCAAGTACTGGCAGGCCAGGTTAGATGTCTCTGAATACAACCAAATATATCTACAAACACACACAAATAAAAACATACATATTTCTGTATTTCCACACCTACATAAACATAAATCTTGCCTATTTAGTTTCAGCAGGCTTATGAAGTACAGTTGGCAGGGCAGCATAGCAATGTGCATTCAGAGAAAAGTCTTATTCACATCTCAGAAAGGCTGGCTTCATCAGCCACACAAGCCGTGCTTTCTTCTGCTGCGATACAGAAAACAATCTGGATTAGTCCTCATTAGTCACTGCCTGGAACAGCGTGGCTCGACTCACCCCCAACTTCAGCCATCCCCGTTAATTTCATAAGGAACTGGGTAACGGGAGTATTCCTCACCCCCAGCCCTCTGACTGACCTGCCATCGCCTTTGGGGGAGGAAAACTTTCCAAGCGATGCTGGCGCTGCTTGGCTTAAGAAAACTCCATAGCCACGGCCGTGCGGTCCCTGCAGCTGGAGGGGGGGCTGTTCAAACCGCGATGTAGGCTGAAAAACAACANGCTCCGCCGCCCCGTTCAAATCCTGCGACCCGGACCTTCCCACCGCCCCGCCGGAGCGGGTCTGGAACCCCCCGGTGCTCCGGGAGCCTGCTCATAGAGTCATGGAAAGGTTCCTTGGAGATCATCTCGTTCCAACCCCCTGCTATGGGCCGGGATGTCCTCCGCTATACCAAGCCGCTCCAAGCCCTATCCTACCTGGCCTTGAACACCTCCAGGGATGGGGCAGCCAGAGTTTCTCTGGCCAGCCTGTGCCAGGGCCTCACCACCTCCATAGTAAACAATTTTTTCATAATATCTAATCTAAATCTACTCTCTTCCAGTCTGAAACCCTTCCCTCTTGTCCTGTCACTACATGCCCTGGTAAATAGTCTTGCCCCATCTTTCCTGTAAGTTCCCTTCAGGTACTGGAAGGTTGCAATTAGGTCAACCCAAAACCTTTCCTTTTCTAGGTTGATGATTCCCAATTCTCTCAGCCTGTCCTCTTAGGAGAGGTGCTCCATCCCTCTGATCAACTTGGTGGCCTCATCTGGACTCACTCCAACAGGTCAATGCCTTTCACTGCAATTCATGGGGTGTCCCCCACTTCCCACAGCAGCAATAACTGTGCATCCATCTTCCTGCAGAAGTGTGGCGATGATTGATTCACGCTGTGCCTTGTCAAAAGAAACGGGCTCTGGTCCTGCAAGGATGGCTTGGTCCCCCTCCTTGTTCAGCCTGGAGGAGACTGAGGGGAGAGACACCTCATCAGGGTCTGCAGCTTCTTCACAAAGGGAAGTGGAGGGGCAGGTACCAATCTGTGCTCCCTGGTGACCAGTGATAGAACCCAAGGGAATGGCATGAAGCTGTGTGAGGGGAGGTTTAGGCTGGATATTCATTCTTCACCCAGAGAATGGTCAGGCACTGGAACAGGCTCCTTAGGGCAGGGATCACGGCCCCAAGCCTGCCAGAGCTCAAGAAGCATTTGGATGATACTCTCAGGCACATGGTGGGATTCCTGGGACTGTCCTGTGCAGGGCCAGGAGTTTGACTCAATGATCCTTGTGGGTCTCTTGCAACTCAGCTTACTCTTTGATTGTAACAGGAGCCATCTAAGGTCCAGTTCCCCAGAAACACCACTGGGAGCCTCACAGCAGCTTCTGTTCAACTACAACCAGTAGTCCCTGACCCAATGCCCCCATTGTTGCAGTGCCCAGTTCTGTGCTTCCTGCAGATGAAACTGGTCTCCAACATGACCATGTAATTTTAGGGAAATTGCTCCTGCTTTTAACCTGGGAGTTAGGATACACACAGAATGGCCATCTCACTGTCTTTTCCCAGCAAAATTCCTACAGGTTTGGGAAATGGACTTCACAATTAACAGCAAATACAGAACTGAAATGAAAAATGAACAAGAAGTTATATTACCAGCATGCATAAATGGTACAGAAGAATGCTCCAAGCTCTGCATTTTTGTGATTTTATAGATCTTTCTAAAAATAAACGTGGAAGCAGAAACTACTCTGCTGGGAGTGAAGAGTGAGGTTTCTCTGGAATCACCTGAGTGTTCCTCACCTGTGTGACAACTGTCAGCACCAGAAACCAAGCCTTCCTCCATCCTATGGTATCATACAGTACTTACTTGTTTGTAAATGTGGAGACAGCCAGTACAAATTCCCATGCCCTCTCATGTCTGGCTTCTTTCATGTCATCTTCCTTGGAAAAGAAACAAGAATTTCATTATCTGCCAGGCAAAGTTAGTATTTAATCTGTCAGTTTAATTGAAAATACTTCAGTAGTGATAAATAATGCAGAACGCTCCAAATGATGTCTCATGGGTTAGATCAAAGACCCAGGGCAATACTAGTCAGTGCATCGTGTCTTCTGTTGTTGGTCTGAGATGAGACAGAAAAGGGCTTCTGTGGCAAGGCAATAAAACCAGCACGTACACACCCCAACACTCAGACCAACAAAAGTGTCAACACGCTCATCAAATCCATGAGCATAGTCCCAAACCTCACCTCTGCTTTCGGTAACAAAGAACAGGCCTCTCTGCTAATGTTCCCCTATTAACCTAAAATAATAAACAAAATCCAGACATCTCATTATATTGGTCCTCAGACAAACATACTCAGCTTGAGGAAGTTTCACATATTTTAATTTTTCCTCCTAATACTGAGGTATTTAAATGCACTCTGCCTTCTCTTTCGTATGTTGCATCTACAAGCACGTTTTCATTAAATTCCATATTCTAAGCCTTTCCCATCAGTCTTGATGAGTTATTCCAGCACACACATGCAAAAGATCAGCTGTAATCCTCAAGGAGAAGGCATAAAAATAAGTGAATCACCCATTTCCTTACAATATATGATTCCTATTAAAATTACATTATTGGTGTTTTGTGCCCGTCCTACATTTATATTTCCAGTGCACATATATGGATGCCAAATACTTTTTATTTATGCTACCTCACTCTTATGTGTTTTAAATGTGAAGAGTCTGTCAGGACAGATGAGGATCTCTAATCCATTTGTCACCTAGATCTACTTTGCAGTAATTTCTTAATTTTTTTTCCCCATCAAAATCACTAAAAAATTGCAAACTTGCTTGCTGTCACATTGGGAGCTTAATATATTTTATGAAGGGCTTAGCATTACATTCTATGAAATTTGAATTATTTTATTTGCCATAGAGGTTTCTGACATCTGGCTACTTTGTTTTAGGACGATCATAAGCACTTTAAACATCTGAGAGCTTCAGATACATAAAACAACATTTTTTTTTAACAGAAAACAACCCCGAAGAAACCTAATTAAGTTTTTTTTTTTTCTAAGTAGGAGCTGAATTCAGAGAGATTTAACTGATATTTGGCTGAAGGTTGAGATTTTAACTGTGTTTCTTCTCCGTTTCCCGGGGGAGACGAGACCAGATGACCCACTGTACTCCTTTCCAACCTGAACCATTATGGGCTTAAACAGCAAAGCGAGTGAGCACCTCTGACCGCATTGGGACCTGCCCAAAACCCCGTGGGGGGAGTTTCCCAGCCTGTCCCACCCTCGCCGTTTGCTCCTCCCAGACCTGTCGCCCAGTATTGGCGTCACCTAGGGCTGGGATCAGCCCCTATCACACCCTCCCTGTGACAGAGACACCCAGGGATCAGCTTCTGTCACACCCCCTGTGACAGACACACCCAGGGATCAGCCTCTGTCACACCCCCTGTGACAGACACACCCAGGGATCAGCCCCTGTCACACCTCCCCTGTGACAGACACAGCCAGGGATCAGCCTCTGTGACACCCTCCCTGTGACAGACACAGCCAGGGATCAGCCCTTGTCACACCCCCTGTGGCATGTCCCTCACACGCCTGTGACTGACACAGCCCCTTGTCATCCTGTCATGGGACTGGAATTCCCGGAGACCGTTCCTGGCACACCCTTGGCAGGACTGATACAGATAGTGACTGGTCCCTGTCAGCCCTCCAATATGACTGACACCGCCAGGGACCTCCCCTGTCACACCCCCAGTTTGACTGACACAGCCAGACACCAGTTCCTATCACACCTCTAAGTGTGACTGACACACAGGGACACCATCCCTGCCACACCTCCAGTGTGACTGACACCAGCAGGGAACGCCCCTATCACACCCTCCAGTGTGACTGACACCAGTAGGGACCGCCTCTGTCACACCCCCCCAGTGTGACTGACACCAGCAGGGACCACCTCTGTCACACCCCCAGCGTGAGTAACTTTGCCCACATCAGAGCTCCAACGTGACTGACACGGGCAAGGACCACCCCATCGCACCCCCAGTGGAACTGACACCTGCAGGGACTGGCTCCGTCACACCCTGAGTGTGACTGACATCGTCAGAGGTTGCCTGTGTCGCACCCCCAGCGTGGCTGACACTGGCAGGGACCAGCCTTGTCACTTTCCCAGTGTCACTGAGAATCTGAGGCTGTGCTACTGTCACACAGACCTGTGTGACTGTCACCAAACCCTGCTCCAAGCCCTGATGTGACTGACATGCTGAGACCACCCCTGTCCCCTGGCTCATCGTGCTCCTGTGAGGCTGCCACGGCCACTGTAACCAGGGAACACACCTTGTCAGAGCATGAAAAATCTCCAAAATGAGTAAAAGTGCCCCATCGCTGTTGTGTGTTCAAGCCAACCTGCTCAGTCCTTCTCCAAAACACATCTGGAAGATGTATTTTGGGATGGAAAGGGTGCTTTTCTGCTAGAGGTCTTTAAATTAAACACTTAAATAAATGTCCACAGGCTTCTTAGGTGCCAGGTGAAAATCACTGACATCCTGCTGTAGCAGGCTTAGGGGTGTTTGTCTGTAGTCCCTAATCAAAAGTCATGGCATTTGGGAGAACAAACACTCTCCTGGGTCATCAATTCCACCAGTTTATCAGCACAGCCTTCATCGTGGTTAATGTGGTTTTTCCCATAAAATATTCCAGCTCTGTGTTAGCTCACGCTCCTAACACAGCTCAGGATGTCTGGATACAGTGTGGGGATCCAGCAGCAGAGGCCACACCTCCATGCCAGGGTCTGCCACGCTTGTGGCACTCTGTGCTTTCTCCTCCAGCCAGCTGAGCTGCCCACAGATAATGGAGAAGTGAGTGCACGGGAGAGCGTGAGTGCGCTGTGGATATGAGCAATCCCCTAAATATACAGGAGATCTGGGAGAAGCCTCCAGATCCAGGACTCTTTGCTAAATCAAGTCAGGGGAATGATGCCTATGCTATGCAGATGAGCTGTCATATTGTCTCCCACACAAGACCGTCTCCAAAGGAACCTACACCTACTGCAATTATCCTGCAGCATATGGACATTTATAGGTCAACCTGGAAAAAAAAGTGAGAGTAATGGTTGTCCAAAAAAAGCAGGAACCCAGATAATTTTCCAGTGTTATTTTGGAAAATGCAGACATGGAAGGGGATAAATTATACATACCTGAGAGCCATTAGAAAATGTCAGGTTGCCTCTAAAATGCATTAGAAGGGGAAAAAAATGCCTCCAGGTTTCTTGTGCAAGAGGAGAATGCAGTCTGTAAATAAGATTCCCTAATAAAAATCAGCACTGGAATGAATTTGCAAGCTTATTGCAACCCTCTCTTGTGATGGGGACAGAGTACAGGGTTGCATCCTGACAGCCAGAGACATCATCAGGCTGGAAGTCCTGTTGGCAGAATAGCTGCACTTTCATTGCAGGAGCAACCATGATGGATAATCCAGGAGCTCCTCCCGTAATGATTTCAGAGCAAACCCGGAATATTTGTTACCCTGCTCTAAATTGAGCTGGAAAAAAATAATAACTTCTGGTGCCAACTCTATGAAAACAACACATGTGTCTTGACAGCAGAGCACTGGATGATTTAAAAATGAAGACCAACCAACAATGCAATATTCTGGGTGTTGGCGGAGGAAGGGGACTGGCAAATCCTGAAGTCTGTTTGCATTTCCAAACTCTCAGCGTTCACCTCCAGCACGTACCTGCCACATCCCCCACTTCCATGCATGATCCTCGGTATATATTTCTAAAGCTTCAGCCTCTGAAAAGAACCAAACCCTCTGTTGACTGATGCTTCTGCTGGAGAGCTGAGATTTCTATAATTGGCATCAGAGAGAATTTGAGGAGGGATCTGTTTCTTTCGGTTTGAGTTTGTTTTGGTTTGTTGGGGTGTTTTTGTAAATATGGATGTTGCACATTTTAAAACAAAAACATTTGCCTTAAAACATCAGCACAAGGGTTCATAATTGCAGAGTGGAGACAAGCAGCGCGTCAGTAGTTGAAAAAAACATTAAATTTGCAGGAAGTGACTGAAGCATTTGCACAGAAGGGGGCAAATGGAGATAAGACAGGCAGTCTGCGTGCCTTTGACTGTGGGAAACTTGTACAGCAGAGTTGTACCCTTTACAAGAGATGTAAGGAGGGGGGAGGATAAAAGGTTGCAGGACTGTAGTGGGAAGCCTGTTCACAAAGGATCACATCATTCCGGGGTAGAAACACCCTTCCCTGAATATTCTGGTCATTGCTGGGATGACCAAGGTGCTGGTCTTTGCAGATTTGTACGAATGCCCTTTCTTTCGGCTTGTTGTTAGTTTTCTTTATCATAAACTTCAGGAAGAGTCAAGGCATAAAAATCATAGAATGGTTCAAGTTGGAAGGGAACCTTAAAACCCATCTAGTCCAACCCCTCTGCAGAGACACCTTCAACTAGACCAGGTTGTTCAAAACCCCACCCAACCTGGCCTTGAGAACTTCCAGGAATGGGGCTTTCCAGGGCCAACCGCTCCTGCAAAATCCCTTTGCACTGCCCACAGCTACTGACTGCACAAGAAGGACACCTAAATTATATTAAACATACAAATAGCTCAGCAAAGGCCCTGTAACCTGTCAGGCACAAAAGGTCTGGTCTAATTTGCATTTTGCAGCCTTCCTGACCTGAACTATAACAAGCACAGGATCATCTTCTCACACCAGGGAGAGATCACAAAACACTTACCTGAAATAGAGGCGCCTATTCTCCATCTGGTAGGAAAACAAGCTTAACATTTAAATCTGTCTGCAAGGTGGGAGCAAATGAAGTCCTGAATGTCTGCATGAAGGAACAAGAGCATAATAAAACTAAAACAGGTAATTGCTGATACATTATCTGAAGACACAGGCTAATACCAAGCAAACCAAGAGAGCAAGCTTAAAAATAACTGATAAGCAAAGCACAGCTCCAGTGCAGAGTGTGGTAACAGGCAATCTCATCCTTGACACCTCTGTATCTGCTTTTTTCGAAACTCAGCACTTACTCAGATTAAAAAACACCACTTGCATGAATCCAGCTAATGTTATTCATGTAATTTTGCACACAGATAATCTACAAGTGCCCCTGTGATCACATGGAAAGTAAACCTTATTTTTTATGAAACTATTGACTTGCCAAGTAAAATATAGGTTTTCCTACTTTTTTTTCCCTCCAGAAAACTGAAACTCGAGCTAATGAATCAGAAAATACAAAACAATCCGAAAACACCTGGAAAAAAGAGATTGAAATAGTTATCCTTGCTCAGCTGATTAATCTATTGGTTATCTGTCCTAGATTTAATTAGAGAAAACCCCAAAGATTTACTAGCTCAGCACAAAATTCCTGACCTGAGCCAGTTTCATATTTGACAGGATAAAATACAGCTACTTAGAAGAGCTAGAAGAACAACACCTACGACATGTGCATGCTGATGAGCTTTCAGAGGCGAAATGGCTTTACAAACCCAACCCTGCATTGAGGAAACATATTTGAGAGATTCAACAAGTGCAAGGAATAATCAGTGCCTTTGGGTACCCAGGATTGCCTTGGGGTGTGATTTTGGCTGCTGTATCCTTTTGGGTGGCTTTTAAACTGAAGGATCAGGGGCAGCACAAAGCAGCCAACATAATCAAAGCCACTGTCACAGGTAATAACTTCAAGATTCCCAAACCGCTTATAAGTACGTGATACTCATATAAAAATTAATGACCCATTGACTGCAAACAGCAAAGTACAAGGCGAAAACAGATTTGTTGATGTATCTATTTGCCATTTGCTGCCTGTCCTCACACTAAAAGTGTTTCTGGTTATGGTTACTGTTAATTGCTTTTTATCTAACAGTGGAGCTAAGGGGCTTCATCTGAGACGAGGTTTCACAGTGTTAGGCAATTACACAAACATCCAGATGCACAAAAATTCCCTGGTTTGTAATCTGGATGAGGCAGAACACAATGACTTATCTCGGGTCTAAAGAGGTTTCTGATCTGGAAAGAAAACAAAGTCTGACTGACCAAGGAAACGTCAGGGAGGGTGAAAAAATGACTCACTGCCTCCTTGAGCTTCACCTGTTACAGCTCACAGATTAAAAATTCAGCCATGGCTGCTTGAATTTTAACTCATCAACAGGAACACACAGAAGCATCGTGTTTTCAAACACTCCACGTCTTCTGAAGACGTTCCTCCTAAGGAGGGCTTCCTTGTGCAGTGTCATTATCTCCGACAGATCTGCTTTGGAAATTTCCTCTCGGGGCTCCTCCAAGTTGACAAGTGAATTCTCTGCATCAGAAATATTTGTTCAGAGGCTGCCAGGCTCATCAGTCACTTCCCGGCGAAGGAGGCGGTCCAGGGGGGATTCTGCTCTTCCCCCTCCTATTGCCCCTGGAAAAATGACGTTATTGAGGAGACAATGAGTACAGCCACATGTCTGTGCCACTTGTCTCTCTGGGACACTGCTCATTTCTCTGTGTCAGGGCTAGGAACAGCACTGCTGCCTCATCCTGGCTCTCCCAGCCAAATCACAAACACTCCAAAGGCGAGAGAGTAACCTGGGCTGGCCCGAGCAGGACCTCCAGCCTCTTGGACACCCTCCTGCTCTGGAGGCCTGAGACATCCCTGCTGGCTGTCATCCACCAACACACAGCTAATTATTTGGGACCTATCCAGGCTGAGATGAAACACAAACATCCCAGCGTGGGATTGTTTAACACGCACCTTTGGACTGATGGCAATTCTTCATGGAGTGTACAAGTGATTTATGGCATCTCCATGTAGGATCATGGGTGGATGAGGAGAGGAAGGCTGAATCTCAGGCAGCATCTAGACTGGTGGGTTACCAAAGGTCTCAGATGGCTCTTGACTTATCTAATGGAGAGCTTCTTCCTGCAGCTTGACTGCCACTTCATCATTCATCATTAACAGAGGGCTTCAGTGTCTTATCTCTGAACAGGGAGATTTCTTGTGTACACATAAATCAGCCTCTCTCTAGCGAGAAAGCTCAGTTTTCACCTAGCCAGCCCTTTCTGAAAGTGAAGTCTGTACCACAAGGAGGAAAAATACCTTCCCCTTTTCATTCTCAGACATGGTACACAACAGTCTTTTCCTTTTCAAATGTTACTTGCTACTTTTCACCCCTTGTTCACTAATTATGAAAATGATTTTGCTTAGACAGAGACAAGCAAAGTACAGGGTAGCTCCTTCTTCTTGTTTTTTCATCTTCTGCGCTTTTGTCACTAGTGATGATTTGATTTGGCCTTTTTGGAAGATTTGTCCTGATTATTCTACTTACAAGTTGCTGCTGCTCTCCTACACATCAGAAACCAGATGAGCCCAGTGGTGAACATGTCAGGTTTTGAAAGGTGTCGCAGCAGAAAAAGTGTTTTCAGTTCATCCTGCTAACAAAGGTGTCATGCTGGATTTTCAGCCTCACCGTTAGTGCTTTATCTACGGCTTCGGTAGCCAAAAGACGGAGACTCATTAATTAACAAAAGAAGCTGGGAGATAATCTGGTGATTAAGTTATTGGAGTGGGACCTGGGCTGATTTCTCAGTCCTGGGCTGGTTGCTATGTGATATTATTCAAAGCACTGCATGGAGACGAGTGCGGAACGCTGGCAGCGCCAGCTCCCCATAGGCTGCTGGCACTGTGGGCAGGGGCTGCTGCACAGCACATTCCTCGTTATTACCAGCTGGAGTCACTTCTGCTGGGAGACAATTGGAAATAACCCCCCGACTCTAAAATGCATTTCACGCTCTGCATCTGCCCTTTGCTCAAGCTTGCTATTTTTCCAGAATCTCCTGTGACTGACTAAATCACTCCTTTTAATGTTTTTCTTTTTTTTCCCTTTTTTTCTGTTTCCTAGTGAATGTCTTTACCTTCTGTCTTTTGCAAATGTGAACAGTTTTAATTAGGTGCTGTTGAAATGTCTTTTGCAGTTTGGCATCCTGTTTGGTTTCATTCCTCTCGTTCTCTTTGCAGTTCTGTTCCTTCCCACATTGCTTATGTTTTCTTGTTTGTGGAAGCTTTTCTTTATATGCATAATTTAATCATGCTGCACTTCAATTTCATCTCTAATAAGCATAAATAGGGAAAAGGGCATCTGAAGCCAATCTCTCCAGATGCTTCTTAAATAGTTCTCTTTTCCTCTAGACTGTCCCCTCAAATGTTATGGGTTTCCAGCTGAACTCAAGGACAAAGCACTGAGCTCAGTGGATTTGTTGTGTTTTCAAAGTATATCCTTAAATGACTTCATTTTTTCCTACAACTTTAGAGATCAGACTGAGCCTACACCTTGAACTGAGGTCCGGAACAGCAGGGAACTGCTCAAGAAACCAAAGAACCAAAACCCCAGGGTGGGTACCATTAATCCAGTTTCCTGTCCCCTCTTTTTTTCTGCTCTAGGGCTGAACTACTGGATTTTGCTTTTGCTCAAGTTACCCTTATTGTGTCAGCAGCGAATCTACATGGTCATCTTTCCCTGTGGAGATCTGCTCTTGGTGTCTCATTACTCCATCTTCAGTGCTCTAATCTGTGGGCACTGGATATCACAAAGTCATTTTTTTCTGTATTAACCAGATCACTGTTGATCAAGTTACATCCAGCTTATCTGGGGAAGTCAGTAATTTCAATTAAGCTGTGTTATGTATTTACTTCTGGTTATGTAAGACAAGACAGACCTTCCCTTTTATTCTTCCTGATCTCCAACAGCAGTACTACAAAAATCATGAAAAATAGGGCTGACGTGAATGACAGAGATCCAAAAGCTCTCTCGTGTTGTTAAATAACACAAGGGCATGGTCATCTACACCTTAATCCACTCCAAAGACAGAATTTTGACAGGCTCCACACACAACCTTTTCAGATGCAGCCTCTGCACACTCTCCCACGATTTGCTCTAGCATTTACCTTATACCTATCATGACCATGTTTTCTTTCCCTCCCCTGTCATGCTCAGACTGCATTTGCTTTGCTATTGTTTAAGCCTACTACTTTTCCCACCCAGGAGCAGGATTTTTACAAACGTGCAGCCTGTTACCAGATCTCCCAGAGAAGCTGTGGATGCCCCAACCCTGGAAGGTCCAAGGCCAGGCTGGCTGGGGCTTGGAGCAACCTGGTTTAGTATAGGGTGTCTCTGCCTGTGGCTGAGGGGTTGGAACTTTAAGATCCCTTCCAACCCAAACCATTCTGTGTTTCTATGATTCTCTCTCTCCACTGCTGAACTGGGCCTGTCCCTGTAGAGAAGCGGCAAAGGGCAGGCAATGCACTCTCTGAGCAGCTGAAGCCAACCCCACCAAAAGGAAGTATTTGAGAAGCAAGGATTAGCAAGATGAAATTTATAAGAAGTGGATAAATTAATAGGGACAGTTCTTTTCCATTCATTTTGCTGAGGTTTGACATAAGCCAGTCAGCGATCGCCTGCTATCGTGTTATCGGGGACAACTGCCTTGCTGCAGGGAAATCATTCAGCCAGGTGTGGAGGAAGAGAGGATTAGGCAGGGGAAGACTTGATGTGTGATGAATGGGATTTACAGACAAACCTGCACCCTGCATAGTCTCTGCCTCCATCCATGGGATGGGGACCTATATAGACCTGAGCTGTTCTCTGCAGCACTTTGTCCTCATGTTGGTTCTAGCCAAAAGGGGAACGACATTGCCAGTCCCTCCTTTGTGCTTTGGGGTTTCAACAAAACCTTCTGAAGGTGCTCTGGGGTGGGATACGTGGCTTTATCCTTACCTTGGAAAGTACATAGGCTTGTTCCTTCTTCCACATCTTCTCTGTGGGAGCACACCAGCAGAGCTGTCCACAGTTAACTTGGTACAGCGATTCCACCTCTGCATGGAATTAAATCAGGACTCTCTCTCTCTCTCTGGAATTACACCAGGAATTCTGGTTTAATGCTTTCCAGCACATGTAAAGATACTGTCTTTTGCTGTTGTGTCACCAAATAAGGACATACACACAAAAAATCAGCATCCTGTAGCATTTGCCCCAGTGAATAGCACTCATTCACTGAGTGCTCCTAGTTCAATCCCAAGGGGGATACCTGTTGAGTGTGATTCCCTTCTGCTCTTAACCACTTACTGGAAAAGATGCAGCCCTGCACTGCAAGCTAAAAGGTCTGTTCTGGGCCCACAGCAAAAAACCCAAACTATTAACAAGTGGCCTTTCTTTCAGCTGCAGCAAGTGAAATCGGTACACTAAAAATCAATTCCTTCAGCTGCATTTTTCAGGCTTCCTCTGGAGAGTTTGCGGTATTCAAAGCCTTGATCTGAATTGTGGCTCAAGTCCTTTTTATCAAAAACTGTACAAGTCCCTTTTAGTTCCAGCTCTGCTGAGAGACAAGAAGGGCCAAAACACCAGCAAAGATTCTGGGCATGAGATTCCTCAGTCAGGAGAGGAAGCCTTTTCAAAAAACCTTTCTCAGCACAGTTTCCTGCTCAAATTTTAACCCCAGCATTGAAGTGACCTCCAAAATTGTCCAGCACATTGTTTACCTAGTGCAGGCTCTGACACATTATAGGTTTTCTCATGCTTAATTGAAGTAGGAGAAGCCTGGGTAACTTGGCCCTGACAGGCACTGTGACTGTTTCTTTCCACCAGGGGAAATCTCAAAAATGCTCATGCCTGATAAGGTCTGACTGTTTCCATGGTTCACATTTGCAAAAGAAATAGGTTAAAATATCTATAGCTACTTGAGAAGAAAAAAGCCTTTTTACCATGTAGAGTGGAAACCCTGGCTTCAAAATTAAGGCAGCTAAAATCACTAGTTGCTCTTCAAAATGCTGGCCAAGCAGCTGCTGTTTGACGTTTGTGTGTGCAAAGTTACTGTACAAAAAAAGGAAAGAGGAGAGACGTGTTTGGAAGCACAGTGATAGCTGCATGCAGAAGAAAACACATGGCTCCTTCCAGCCTGGATTGTGTCATTTAGTGCTTGCCTGGATCGTGGAGCTGAAGGAATTGCATCCAGCGTGCTCACTGGCTATCAGAAAAAACCACTCAGGGTAAAGCAGGTCAATGGTGTTAATGGTATCAGTGGAGGCAACCTTGGCTGCACTGCTGGGCTGCACCAGCTTTGGGTCAGCTCACACGCCTCCCATCAGTGCAGAAAAGCTCCAGAGAGGGTGCTGCATAATATGGATGCTTTTTTTGATCCTGGGTTGAAGCCAGGACTGCTCCACCCAAGGGTGAGTCTGTTCAGCATCACCTCGTCTGCAGGACCAAGCTCTCTCGTGATGGTGGAGATGCTCCAGACTTAAGGAGGGCCATAAGAATTTCAGCAGCCAGAACAGAGGAGAAGGATGACAGCAGAGTTAATGTAATGCCCAGGGAATCCTTACAGATGGAGATGACATGGTTAGATGAGTTCAGGGTGGGACTACAGATTAAGTGTGTGCCTCTGAGCTAATGAAAGCGCAGCCTGCGTGTCAAGAGGACCACACTGCAGTGTCAGCAGTCAGCTCATTTCTGCTGGTCAAGATAATGGGAATGGTGGGGCAGCAGTGCCAGAGCAAGAAACACTCTGAGGAATGGTGACAGAGGATTTCAGGAGGCCCTTTAAATAATGCTAAGGTACTAGAAGCAGGAAAAAAGTGTGAATTAAGCTACAAAAGCTGACCTGATAGATGAAGTCCCATCTCCATCATAGTAGAAAGCCCCACAGTTGCCAAGATGTCCAGCTACAACACAAGACTGAGAGTTGCTTAATTAGAGTGAAAGATGGGGGAAATAGATCAAAGACTAAACACTTCAAATGAACGGTCAGCAAAGCTCAGCAAACACAGCCTCTAAAACTACACATGGGACAGAAAACAGGCTCTGCTGAGCTGGCAGTGGGAGAAAAGCAGGGAGGAAAGAGTGACAGATGTTCCAGCTGTTCCATCAGTACTTGGAGTCAGGCTGCTTCTGCTGCTTGCTCCTGGAATATCAGGTCTGGGAAAAGGGAGCTCATCCTGGCTGTGGCAGGAGGGTGAGGGTGTCCAGCTCTCCCCTCTCTTCAAAGTTATCCCGGACTGCCAGCTAGAAACCAGACACCAACTCCTCAGCTTATTCGCCTTCATCAATATTTTAATAGATACTGGTTTTTACTGTAAGAGACATCACTTCTTGTTAATTTGAGTGCTGAAATGGCACTGGCAGGCAGAATACCTTGGCTCCAAACAAACCCTGAGGGGGAAAGGGAAATATATTCCTAAGAACAACAATTGGAAAGAATCTAATTCAATAATATATTTTGTTTGGTATCATTCTGGCACCAGCACTCATCTTCCTGTTATTTTTAGGTTCTGATGACGCCAACAGGTTTTGTTGGTTTTTCTTTCTTTATGGGGTTTTATTTTTGCTGTTATGCAAAAAAATCCCAAGGAGAAAATTTCCATAGTTTAATCACACTGAATAAAATTGCAATTATTTCTAGAATTTAAGACTTTGTACCTCTAGATCCTCAGCAAAATATGCAGAGTTTTCTAGAGCTTAGAGAGGAGTGTAAGGACTCCTTGGCTGGCTTTTGGGGAAGGAGAAAGGGATGGGATGAGGACAGAAAGCAAACACATGTTTACCTAGCTAGAGACTAGCAGGGTTTTAGATGAAGCATGTTACACAACCCAAGAGGCAGAATTTGTGTTTATGAATACAAAACAAACACCAAAATCATCTTGTTTCATGTGACAGCCTCTTTCTTTGTGTTTTTCTTTCCAAGGGATTAGTCACAGAAGTATTTATTTGGGATATTAGCTGCAGTAGCTATACAAACCAGGCACCAAATATTATGAATTCCTTGCCCAGTATTATTTGTGCTTTCCACTAAAGTCGTGAAATTCTTGATCTGTAAAAGAAGTCTGTTTTGAAGAGCTTTTCCCCACGATTGCCTTTGCTTTGTGCATCGTGAAGACTTATTTTTTTGTACACTAAGTGGCTTGATAGCGGGGTGGGGATTGCAAATCCAGAGTAAGTCAGGAAGGGCTCCCAGGAGAGCAAGGGTGAGAGGAAGCGTAGCAGCATCAGCTCTGTGGCCCTGAACCCGAGGTGCTGTGATGGGGAAGAGGTGTACCTGCTGAACCCCAACTCCCTTTCCTTTATCCACTCTGAATTCGGGAGCTAAGGCAGGTAAACACAATCAATTGATCCCGATGGGATCGTGCAGTTCCTGAACCGTGTTACCTGATGCTCCCCGAGGTGCAAAGGGATGCTCACCAAGCACACCTGCAGCACAGGTGACAGGGCCACAGTCCAGCTGAGAGCCTTCCATCCTGTTTCCAGTTGCTGCAGATTTCGTATTCTTTGGAGAAAAAACCCATCATCTTGTGTTTCATTCCCATGGAGGAGCAAGCAGGGAGGGGTTTCACTGAACATCCCCACGTCTTCCCAGGACTGCCTGGCCAAAGGAAAAGCAAGAGGGAAGCAAAGATCATCAGATGATCCTCTTGGGATCTGCCTGGCCAATGGTGACAAATTCCCAACCAAGAAAAGATATTGTTGTTCCAGGGCTGGCCAAAATGAATGTTAACTAAACCCTTACAAATGAGGGAATTTGTACTTGGGGACAGCAGGATCTCTATCCCTTCACTGCATTTACTGCCAGGCTTGAGGCATTTTCTGTTCCTGCTTGAGCACTTGGGGTAAAGGGACACTGGTTATAAAACTGCTTGGCTATGAAGACTAACATACAAACTATAAAACCCTGTTTTCAGTATTGTTTTTCAGCTTAGATGTCACTTCTGGGCTCTGAG
Organism: Scytalopus superciliaris; assembly: GCA_013400415.1. Taxonomy (NCBI): domain Eukaryota; kingdom Metazoa; phylum Chordata; class Aves; order Passeriformes; family Rhinocryptidae; genus Scytalopus; species Scytalopus superciliaris. Next base: position 429,502 of record VXBX01000791.1, on the reverse strand, counting down.
TTACACCCATACTTTTCGATGTTTAATAACTGGTACATTCTTTATGGTTTGGATTTGGGTTTTTTTTTAATTATTATTTTATTTTTACAATTACAAAAGGTATTTGCAAAACTTTTTTTTTTTTTTTTCCCAGATAGCTTCTGGCTGCTTTCAAGCTGTGTTTTGGCAGTCAGCACACATTTCTTATTCAACAACAGACACAGATTCTGCACTTTAAAACTTGTGGTGGGTACAGACTCAAGAGATTTTTTTTTCCCTTTTCTTTCAAATCTGCATTAAAATCACAGGACTTTTTTTTTTATTATTTTGTTTTTTAAAGCAAAAACTACAACAGAAAACCCAAGGGTGTGTATTAACAACAGCCCATTAGCTGCCCAGGCAGCTCTTGTAGAAAGGTTTTTATCAATGATAAAATCATGGAAGCTGATGAATTTTACAGTGGGATGCTTTAATATTGGGGAACCAGATTGCCTTGGATGCAAAACAGAAGTGAGGATGTGTGGTTTTTATCTCTTCAGTGCTTGTCCCAAGCCAGCCCACATCAACCTTGCCTGGTGCTTTTCCTGTTGGGGTTTGATGATGCTGAAGGATTGGGAAGAGGGACGTTCATTAGCATGGCTGGAGGGGAACCCCTTAGCTGATCCTGGTCCCTCCGGCCTTTTGCATCCATCACCTATTTCCCTGGAGGGAGGTACATCAGAGAAGAGGGAAATGCACACATCTAATTTTAACTTTGAAGTGGGGGAAATCGTGGCAGGTTTTTTCCTGGAGCTCCTTCTTATTCTACCCCCTCCCTCCTCACCCCAAATATCTTTGCAGACGTTTTAAAACCTGGTTGGTTTGAATATGCACAGGCTTCTTAGTGTTTGCTCGGACCTGGTGCCTTTGGGTAGTTTTTTGAAAAACATGAGAAATTAACATTTGAAAAGGTATTCCCACACACTCTTTGAGCAGGAAATGTGGCTTCCTTCTCCACCCACTATATCACTAAGCAGCTTGGAGATAAATAATGGAGACTTTCATGGCCATTGTGGCTAAAAACCATCACCCAAGCTGGGATAATCCCTCAGGCTTGTCCTTGCTAAGCAGGGAAATTAGACAGGGAACTGCACCTAGATACCCATGTGTTGTCTGAGCCATTGCAGGCAGTCGCCCACAGATCTCTGCTCAAAAGAGGGTGAAATGGGAGATCATAGAATGGTTTAGGCTGGAAGGCACCTTGAACATCATCTTGTTCTCACCCCCCTGCCATGGGCAGGGACACCGTCAACTAGACCAGGTTGCTCAGAGCCCCATCCCACCTGTCCTTGGACACTTCCAGGAATGGGACAGCCACAGCTTCTCTGGGCAACCTGTGCCAGGGCCCCACCACCCTCACAGTAATGATTATTTTTCCTAATATCTAATCTAAACCTACTATCTTTCAAATTGACCCCATGCCCTCTTGCGCTGCCACTACATGCTCTTGTAAATAGTCTTGCCCCATCTTTCCTGTAAGTTTCCTTCAGATACTGAAAAGCTGTGATTAGGTCACCCCAGACCCTTTTCTTTTCCAGGTTGAACAATCCCAGTTCTTTCAGCTTTAATGGAGTAAGATGGAATAAGTCAAGAAAGCCACATTCAGCAACACTCACCTTTAAACCTGTCCCCTTCATGTCTCTGTTGCTGGACACCACAACAGCCACTGGCACTCAGTGAGGCTGGAGAAGATGCTCTGGTTTCTTTTTTGCCTGTCCTAGGGTCCAGATGCATAACCAAGTTTTTGGCAGCTTAAGGCAACTCCTGGCACCTGATTGGGCAGGTTGAACCTCTGTGGGCAGAGCAGCTCATTTAAATCTCAGTCCCTTAGGGCATCGCATGAAGATGTCAGGCTTGGGTCTAGGACCTGAGTTAGTACCTGTGCTCAGACTGTGTCTGACATGCTGCCAGACCACCTTGCTTTGGGGTAGCACAGGATGGGGACCAAAGGCCTTTTCTGGGGGACATGTCTTGAGATGCAAAGCTTGAGAAAGGGTCATAAGAATGTGTTATGGATAAAAAGCTAGAAATATTTTAGGTGGCCTACTGCACCAAGCATGGAAACAAAATTTAGATGTCTGGAGCACAACATGCGGAAGGCAAAGCTTTCCTGGAGGGCACAGGTCAATGCAGCTGTAACCAGGAAACTGCAAGCAGTACCTTCCCCCACCAAAAAAAAAAAAAAAAAAA
>VXBX01000791.1:409599-427266 GCA_013400415.1 Scytalopus superciliaris | reverse complement strand
AAAAAAAAAAAAAAAAAAAGAAAAGAGAGAGAGAGAAAAAAAACCAGACCAAATTTGCCATCCAGACCTCAGTGTTTTCTTGCCCATTTTTACATGTGCACCAATCTGCCAAGCCAGATGTACAAATGAGCTGTGTGGGCAAACAGGCACTCGTATGAGCAAACATTGCCTTGATGTGCGTGCTCTTGTGGGCACGGAATCAGGCAGCACACAGGGGAGGGAGGAGAAGTGGGGCTGGGGAAAGGCTGACCCCTCTCCTTGGGCATAAAAACTCTTCCTCTGCTCCCTGACACCAGCAGGCCACGATAACCAAGCTCAACAAGGCTCAGAGCTAGTGCAGGACCTCCTTCCAACCATGTTCTTGGCAGGCTGAACCATCCCACCTCGCTGACATGGCTCCCATGCTGACCATGAAGGCCGTGCTCATCTGAATCACATCCAAGGTGATGTGATCTGCTTGGGTGTGAAATGAATCACATCAAGGTGCTCACCTCGTCTCACATATGAATTCCAGTTTTCCCCAAGCTAAGAGAGGACACCCAAAAGAATCAGGAAATTGTTGTACCACACACAACACTGTTCATCTTCTACTATCTATGAATAATCTGGTCTAGGCCATTAAAAACAGAAGTAATGCATTTACCACACAAGCTATTCAGGAGCATTACAACAAATGAGCAGGTAATTAACCAGCATCCCAACCTTGATAATCACGTATTGTAATTCCATCAGAACAACAAAGACTCTGTAATATCGACTCCTTTTGGAAGGAAGCACAATTAATACTATAGTCTGAATCCCCATTCTTAAAGCAAATATAATTCTCACAGAAAAGGGAGAGAGCTGGCAACCCCAAATGTCAGATCTGATAGCTGTGCCTTTTGCCAGAGCAGGTCAGGGAATGGGTGAGATGGATTCACCTGGAGCAAGCCTCAGCATGGCTGGTTTGGGCTGCACACAAAGAATGATTTATAGAAAATCAGAGGTGGGAGAGGGACCTCTTAAAGCACATCCTTTCATGCTCCATGGGCCCCTGACTCCTTAATGTGGTCTTGGCAGTGCTGGGTTAACAGTTGGACTCAGTTCCAACCTAAATGATACTATGGGCAGCAGGATCAGCTTTCAGTGGGGAGAGGACACCAGCTCCCACTCAGGGTAGATGACCTTCATTCTGGACCCAGGATCCAGGTGCCACCATGGACTCATCTTTGTGTCAAAGGTGGATTTTATCTGTTTCAGGGCCCAGTTCACTCTGACTGGGTGGAAAACAGAAATAGCTTAGAAGGCCCTAAAAAATACCCCAGGATCTGAGTATTAGTCTACTGTAGGTTGCTTTGGATTTAGTAGCCCCTGCAGCCAGCACAGCCCCTGTAAAGGCCCAGGGTGGCTGAATATCAAGGGCAACTCTCAGCAGAAGGAGCTGACAAATGCAGCTCCCTCCTGCAGCTCTGAGCACGCTTTGGTGCACTGCTCCGTCTGATGCAGAGGATGCCAATCTGGCACTAAAATCCTCCTTTAAAATATTCCTCTTTCAGCACTTAAAACGTCCCCCTCCCTCCTCAAAATAAACAAACAAGTTAGAAAGCTCACGAGCCTGGGAACGGGCTGCGGGCAGGAAGCTCTGCGAGATGACGGAGCTCCAGCATCCCACGAAGGTGGGGGCTTGTGCATCCTTCTGTCTCCTGGTGGTTTCCGGCCCCTCTGCGTCACACCCCACAGCTCCTGCTCCCCCCGCACCACAGAGAACACGGAGGCAGCTCACGTGGACCCCCGAGCAATGTCACAGTGGGTGCTGTCAGGACACTGAGACAGCACTGGCACGGGGTGACCTTCAAGAGAGCCAGGGTGCTGTAGGGCTGGTGGTTCACTAGGAAGGTGTGAAATCCATGTTATTATCTCTGCACAAGAATGATTTACCCCCATTTGACACCACAGTGCTCCCCGACCTCCAGTTGGGATCGGAATCCTGGAATGGTTTGGGTTGGAAGGGACTTTAAAGATCATTTAGTCCGCACCCCACTGGAAGAAGGGCTGTGTATGCCAGGCATCAAGTCCTAACCAAAATCAAGGCAGCTGAGAAAAGATCTGGATGATCTCAGCTTCCATCTCTCATCAACGAGGGCAGGACCAAGGGATGCTAAGGCTGCTCCCATCTGTGCCAAGGCAGCTGAATCATCTCTTCCTACCTAAACCTCATCTGCCCTTCATAGGTCTCTGCCCCCCTCTTCCTCGACAGCAACAAAGCAAAGTGAAAAACAGAAGCTTTATTACAAACAGCACCTGTTTCCATAGAGACTTGCTTAGGAAATTACATGAGACAAAGATGGAAGTTAGCAAGGAAAATGCAAGGGCTTGTCCTTGAGCATCAGAGAGATGTCTCACTTGCCTGCAGCACTCAGCAGCCTCCACTTTCCTGGATGGGGATGAGTGTGGGTGTGTGACAAGACCTCCAGCCCATCCACAGGACACAGGAGCTGGTGTCCTCTGCCACAGCAGATCTTCTGATAGGTCCTGGCATTCCCATGGGGATATTCCCAGCCAATCCACTCCAGAGCTCAGTGCTAAATGAGAGCAACCCGGCTGTAAAATGGCAAGGGGGAAGAAAGGCAGAGACCTCTCCTTAAGGGACAGGATGAAAGTATGAGCTGGAAAGTTGAGAGGGGTGCAGGCAGCACAGAGCCTGCCCACCTGGCAGACTCAGCATCCCACCCCACCACTGCAGCACCACCTTGCAGCACAGCAGCTGCTGGGAGAAACATTCCTGCAACCTTTCCAAGTGCTGAGTGATGCTCAGCCTGTGATTCACCAGCCACGTTTGCTTTTTCATGTAGGACAGGCCAGTGCAGACCCAGCTTTGGTAGGTGCCTCTGCCCAGCTCTCCCTTTGAAGGGAGACATAAGAGTCTTGCCCATCTCTTCTTATATACTCAGCACAAGCCAGGCCAAAATCACCCTGGTACAACTCAGCTGACATCAACACCCTGAGAACAAGGGAGACAACAGAAGTTTCTTTGACCCCACAGAATCCAGGATTTTCTTATTCTCCTGGCAAATCGTGATGCCTCAGGAGGAGATAAAAGCATGGATGCAATTAGATTCTCTCCTATTTGCCTTTAATCAGCTCTCTGAGGAAACAGCCTCTGTAGGAAATTGTTGCAAAGGCTTGATTATTTCCTCAGCTTTCCAGAGAAAGAGTTGCAAGACAGGTGAGGTGAAATAAAATAAAATTTAAAAAAATAAGTGGAAAGGGGCAAGTTTGCACCTACACTGGTGCCCACCACTGATACTCAAGGTACTGAGAAGTAGCTATTCCCCTGACCAGGTAGAGGGGTGTAGATAGGTTGGTCCCACATGCTTGGTACGGTACTTAAAGGGATGCAAGCAAGAAATTAAATGAATGAGACATTCTTAGACCATGTTATGTTTTCTTGAGGAAAGGCAAACAAACCCCAGGAGCAATATCATGGCAATGGGGGCAGGCTCAGGGATGCCAGCACTCACCCAGTGGATCTGGAGAGCTGATGCACAGACCTGTGCCAAGGGAGAGGTGTGTTGTCCCACCAGGATGGGGTCACAACCTGCATGCCTGCATCTCAAAACAAAGGTCCTTCCCCTACACAGACACTATCACTAGACCTGGTTGCTCCAAGCCCCATCCTACCTGGCCTTGAACACTTCCAGGGATGGAGCAGCCACAGCTTCTCTGGGCAATCTGTGCCAGGGCCTCACCACCCTCAGAGAGAAGCATTTGTTCCCAATATCCCATCTAACCCTGCACTCTGTCAATGTGAAGCCATTTCACCTTGCCCAGTCATTCCATGCCTTGTCCAAAATCCCTCTCCAGGTCTCTTGGAGCCCCTTAGGCTCTGGAAGGTGCTCCAAGATCTCACTGGAGCCTTCTCTTCTCCAGGCTGAACAACCCCAACTCTCTGAGCCTGTCTTCACAGGAGGGGCAATCCCTCAGAGCATGTCTGTGGCACTCTAAAGATGGATTTTATTACCACACTTTGTACTGGGGCTAATCCATGAACAAAGGTGTAGCTGCCTCCTCACAGTCCATCCCTGGAGAGAAGTGGCCATTATAACAGAACAGGGATATATGAATGGCAAACAAATTTCTCAGCTGAGGAAATCCACGGATTCATAAGAAGAAAGTGACAGCAGTCTTTGCCGCAAAGGGAGAGACACCATTTGGGGGCAAATGAAGCTTTTCCTTGCAGAACAGCAATGACTCAACTCAACCAGCCGGGAAAAACAACCAGGCAGAACTGGGCACTTTGTGAGCACAGGAAAGCCTTGCTGGGGAGGGGCAGGAGGCCACTCTTATCCACCCTCGGCGAGGCATATGAGGGAGAGAAGCCAAGTGTCCTGCTGCGCCTTCCAGCAGGTGGGTGAGCCCTTCGGTGTCACAGCACCAACACTCTCCTGGCCACCCTAGAGCCCTTGATGTCACTTTGATGCCACTGCTCCTGACAGACGGAGTGGCAGCCAGGGTAAGCCCAACTGCTACTGCTACCCTCCAATGAGCCTGTTCACAGGCACACACCACCCACGGAAAGGCAGGACAGTGGTGTGTCAGCTTTTCCCAAGAGGGCTGGGAAATTAAAATGCAAGCAAGAATAGTTGGTACTGTCTTAACTGGGAACATGGAGGAATCATCTGGCTATTACGTTCCTGCAGAGCAAGAGATGCTCTCTGCTGGCAGGGCCTTCCAGCTGCCTCTGCAGAGCCCCTGCTTGAAAAGGAAAAAATTCATGCACCCTTGGCTCTGCCTGCAGGATCAGCGCCCAAGCAGACACACAGCAACAGATACCTGCAGAGTGATAGAGCGTTGCTGCAGAACGGCAAGGACAAGCCGTGCTGCGCATCCCCACAGGCTTACGATGCCCACACAGTGCAGCGACAGCATCACAGGGAGCAGAGCACTTGGTCCTTCAGACAGCAGCTGGTATTCCCAGGGGATGAGAGCCAGGAGTCTGGGTCACCTATCCGTGACAGTCCTAGCACTCAGCAGACACATGGGGACAGCTGCAAGCACAGCAGAGCAAAGGGACAAAGGAGCAGGTTTCATTTAAGAAACACGGACATTGTGTTTGCTTGAATGGTTCAGCTGAAGTGTCCAAAGCCCACAGCTGGATGAGCAGGCTGTCAGCCTGCTCTCTGACTCAGCCTGGAGAGCTCCTCTTCCTGACTCAGCACTGAAAGACCCATTGGGGTTCCTGTGGGAGAGGCTCTTATGAGACACTCATGTTTGTGGCTGCTGCTGAAGACATTCGGAAATGCCAAAATCCCTTTGTAGAGGGAATCCTTGCCCTGTGCTCCATGAAACCCCCGCTGGGTGAGCTCATACAGCCACTGGAGCGTTGTGGAGCACCCTGAGTCACCTTTTTTGAGCCTCAGAGCCACTGCCATACAGCCTCTTTTGCTGACAAACTTCCCTGTGACTGGGCCACACTTTCATGCATCCTCTGACACGCAGACTGCTGTGGCACCCCAGATTTGACCAAGTCGTAGAGCACAGGCTGATTGCTGGGTGCACTTAGATTACCTGTAGAAAGATTTTAGGATTCCATCAAAGTCTCTGTGGCCATGCTTGCCCCAGGAAGCATCACACCAGCCAACACGAGGCACCGGCATCCAAGCAGGCATGCAAACAGCCAGTCTGCAGGGAGCCAGCCCTGTGCCAGGCGAGCTCAATCTGTGGTGGGCAGGCAAGGCAGGCAACCACTGCCTGCACGACAAGCAAGCTGCCTGCAAGCATCTGCTCTCACTAAAGGCACACTCTGCTCTCTGCACCACCGAGACCTCGTGCCATTGGGCAACTCGTGCTCAGAGCCAGAGCCAGGATGCTCAGGATTCGGTAACCATCCCTACTAAAGTCTCCTTCTTCCATCAACAGAGCTATTTGTGCCTCCATAAAATAGGATTTTCTTCTTCTATCCCGAGCTGACACGTTTCAGGGAGCAAAGGCTGTCTCCTCCTGTGCATCCAGATGGCATCACCCCCAGGAGCCCCATCCCCACCGAGAGGCAGGCTGTTCCTGCAACACGCGGCACCAGTGAGCCCAAGGGCTTCTTGACAGCCTCAGAGCAGCACTGAGAAAGCTTTTGGTGCAAAAGTGACAGCACCTTGCAGGCATCTCACATTCCATCTCTGGAAGTGTTCAAGGCCATGTTGGATGGAGCTTGGAGCAGCCTGGTCTAATGGAATGTGTCCCTGCACATGGCAGGGGGGTTGGAACAAGGATGATTTTTAAGGTCTCTTTCAACCCAAACCAGTCTGTGATTCTGTGATCTGTCACCATGACCACATGAGCACCCACAGCATTGTGAATGAGCAGTTGTTAGGCTGCAGCTCCCTCCTTTTAGTTTCTCTAGGAGCAGTTCATCCTCACACTCCTGGGAACTGTGTTTCTTAGGATGGGTCTGCATGGGTCACCGCCAGCCCTGCTTCTCTCTCCCCTCCCTTTTGATTTTGCCCTCCCTTTCTTCTTACACTCATAACCCATTTGGTTGCCCAGTGACATCTAATCCTGTGTTGCAGAGGATTCAACCAGACACCGAAAAAGTCAAGCCAAGCTGAGGTTTGGATTTACAGACCAAAACCCACTAAAAAAATTCCCGCCAGCTGGTCTACCCCCTATGTTCCCAAGCCACAGCTTGCAACCATCACTGCTGGGATAACACCAGGAGAGCTATTAAGTCTGACAGCTGCACAGATTGCCCCAGTAAAACAGCAATATGAAAACTCACGGCCATTTAGTCCATCCACTGCTGAGTACACCACAGGACCCAGGGTTCTGCCAGAGGCCCTGGAAATACAAATTAAAACATGGCTGTTCAAGGGAGATCTTGCTATTCCCATGCCCTAAACAGAGATGAATTTCACAGAGCCACTTTTCACATCTGTCCCCACATGCTGCAGCATCGGGCACAGAGCACAGGAACAGGCACGAGGTAAAATTTCAGCCGCATCTTGAAATAAATCTGACTGCAGTTTTACCACTCGCCTCTCAGCTGTCCCCTTGGTCCTGCCATCATCTCTCTCACTTCTCTGTGTGCCAGGTGGGGTGCTGGACACTGCCAGGGTGCAGCCCTTTTTCTGAGAGAGCTGGAGGAAATGGTGAGGCCCAGGGGGAGCTGAGCAGGAGAAGGATGCCAAGGAGGGTCCCCCATGGTGACCGTGACTCTCCCTTCTCTCCACGGCATATTCTGATGGTGGCCCACAGCATTGACACCAGGGTGGGGAGGTTGGTGGTTTGGCTTTATGGCACCAGGACAAAGCTCTGTAACACAGGACCAGGCAACACCAGGTCTGTCTAATCCAGGTGACTCATGGGAATATCACTGCCATCCTCTGTGCCTGCCTCCACATACTGAGGATGCCAACAGCCCATGGCTTGGCTTCCTCTGCTGCAGGACCCAGCCTGTAGGTGCTGTGTCTTGTTTCTGCATATCCGTGTACACAGGAGCACTGGCTTTGCTTTGGGCTTCTGGAGGCTCTTCTGATCTACAGAGAAACAGGAATTTATGGATAAATACAAACACTAAATAATCTCCCTCTGCGTAAGCCCCTGCTTTATATTCAAGCTCTCATGACAGGCGTTTGTCAGGAACAGAGGATACAGCGTTCTCCATCTGCAGCATGTCTCCGTATGGCAGCGCTGGCAAAATCAACTTGTTCTGCTCAGGGCTGTGAAATTCAGCCTGGGAGGTCTGCCTAGCCCTCCTGACCTCCAATTTCCCAGCTAAAATAAGTTTTTGTTGCTGAGAGAAAAGTCAGACTCCCTCCCAGTGCTGCTGGAGCCTCTCCCCTGCCCCAGCCTATGGGACAGCATCTCTCCATCTCCTCTGTGCCAGCAGCTCTGCACAGGAATGGCAGAGCCATCTCCCTTCACTGGGAGTCAAGGAAAGGGGCAGAATATAGAGGGGGGGAAGCCTATTTCTTGGCCTGATTTCAGCAGAGACAATTGTCGAACATTACTTACCCACTTCCTTCCCAGACTGAAACCTGACCCGTTCTCATGGCTTGTAATAATATCTCCTAGTTAATTCACTGGAGCTGTAGTTATTTGTGTGCCAAATTAAGCCTTAACCTCTTTCCCCTGGTGCAGAGGATGGTACGAGGGACAGGTGAGAGCCCTTAGGGCAATTAGGGCAGCAGCTCAGCGCTACCGAGCACAGCCCCGGCTGAAAACCTTCTGATCCCCCACCACACAGAGCAAAAAAGGATTTCTACAGGGGGAAACTGTAAGAAACACGATTAAAGCATTCAGGCAGCAAACACCAACTCCTGCCATGAGCAGAGGAGCAGTACCCAACTCACTAGGAGCTGTTATTCTCAGCCGTGTGATCTCATGCCTCAGTTTCCCCACCTGTGAGCAGGATTGGGCTCAGGGACAGTGGAAGACTGTCCTGGCTAAAGCACAGACCCATCTCTGCAGTAACTGGTTGCAACCCCCCCAGGAGAAGGGCAGGGGGAACCCCTCAGCCTCCTCACTGCTTATAGGCAACACCTGGGCACTGTAGCAACCCCACCCTGCTCAGGTGGAAATGGGTGTCTGAATTTGGAGCAGATACCAAGCTCTCAGCTGAGCACCTCAGGAAGCCCAAGGGCACACGAAATGCTAACAACTCTATCTCCAAATCATCATGATTTTATCCACATATCTCCTGCCCCAATTTCCTGCAGCCATTTGCTTTGGCTGAGAATTTCGAAGGGGCCCCTCCAGCACAACGGGGTGGTGGAGGCAAAGGTTCTGAGGGCAGCAGCAGCTTTACAGCCGGAGGTGACAAGGCAAAAGGCCTTTTCCCTGAATGCTGTTGGGCTCTCCAGCACCCAGGGAGGCTTTCCTGGCAGAATGCTCCTGGGCACAGTGCGGAGGAAGGCCAGCCTTGCTCAGAAACATTCCATCGGGTGTGTTTAAACACCCACCAGCCTCTCACAGACAGCGGGAAGAAGCTGATTGTGTCAAGCGTCTAATCGCTGTCTTTAGCACAGGCTGAAAACCCGCTTGAGGAGTTAATGCAGGGGAAAAAGAAGCTAAAACAAGGAGAGAGTGGTGGCACATGTGACTGATAATCCCATCTGCCTGTTTCTCAACCATAGGTCTTTATCCCCGCTGGCGCTGCTGAGATGTTGCAGGCACGGAAGAGCAGGGTGGGAATATATCCCTCTTTCCAAATCAGCACCGGGCAAAGCAGGAATTGGCCAACATTCATCACAAAAATGTCCAAGGGGGTGAGCTTTTCCTGCCTGGCTTGGACCCTTCCTTGCATCTTCTATCCCTAAGTGATCACTGAGACCTGCAGATGAGGATGTTTGTTCTTACAGCAGGGTGGTGGGACACACCAGGCTGGACACACCAGGCATGTTGGGATCACAGCAAAGCCTCTGTTCCCAGAGCTGGTGTGGATAGCACGGACTGTGGGTGGCAGACTGGCTGTGACCCAAGGCTGTGTCCTTGAGAGGATGCAAGGATTCATGGCTTGTCCCACCGCCTGCCCCCATCACACCCGCTCTGCTCTCACTTTTGCTGCAGAAAGCAGCTGTAGCTATTCCTGCTGGGAGGTGTAAGACGAGGCTTTGCCAAGGGGCAGGGGAGGCTTTGCTAATTCACAGCTCCTTCGCACAGCTCACGCTGGTTTCCTAATGCGCTCCTGGCTGTTAAGGAGGTGAGACTTGCTGATACAGCACAATATCACATGCTGGAGGAAGAAGAACTCAAGCTGGGACAGGTCCTTAAAAAAATATGGCTGTGTAAATGCGGTCCACCCTTTGATCAGTGAGAAGAACCTAAAAAAACAGGTTTGATTGCACTATTTTCCCCCCTAAAGTAAATTAGCAATAAAATAAGGATATTTGCAGGCCACTGTCAACACTTCAGAGGCCAAGAGAATGGGCAGCTGGGAGTTGTGGCTCTGTCTGATGGTCCTGCACACTCTGTCTCTTGCCCGAGGACCCAGAGACACTGTTGTCCGAAGCCCACATATTTGCCTGGATAACATAAGATTAACCTTTGCTAGGAAATATAACCTTGGATTTATTTTCTTCTCTCCTCTTCTCCTTTTGGAAAGGGAAAAATAATCCTCACATCATTCATGATGGCCATGATGTAGATCTGTGAAAATCAATCTGAAAATCACATCATCTACAGCAGATTGCTCCATAAATTGACTGACTGAGTCCCAGGGGAGCGTGTGTGGGAGGGAGAGAGAGTCTAGCTTAGGCCTGGCTTTACAAAATAACTACCCATACTTAAACCTTATGCCCAATCCCATTCCCTTTCACTCCAAGCATCAGCAGTACCTCTGCTATCTGCTCAAACAGCCCACCACGTGTGTTGCATCTGTGCCCGGGTCCCTACAGCAGCTCCCTGGTGCACTGAAACACTGCAGAGACACCCAGCCCAGCCCTGCCATGGCTTTGAGCTGAGCAAATTAGGTGATTTTGGTTCATCCTGGCTGCAAAGTGCCACTGCTGGGCTTCTACCCACTCGCCCAGCTCATCCTGCTTGCCCAGCTCACCCTGCTTGCCCAACACCGGACTGCCCATTGATAGGGATACCTGGAGAGCCCCATTTTGGGGAGAGGGTGATACCAGCTGGAGAAGGAGAGCAATAAACACTTTGGGCATTCATTTAGAAGCCAGAATTGCGTTGGTTTGGGGTTTTTTTAATTATCCACACAGAAATAGCAAAGGCTAGTGAACAGTGGGTTCTTCCCTGCCCTGTGGTATTTAACTAGGACATGGGATTTTGGGTACCAAGACAAGACAAGCCCATGGGAGAGGCAGGGGTGAGACAAGCACTGACCATCCCCTTGCTCCCTGATGCCTGTTAAAGCCAAAGGTGACATCAAACAGCTCCCAAAAACCTTGTGGGAGACAGTATATACCAGCTGGCTGTTTTGTGCACTGGTAGGGACCAGTTTGCAGGGAAGTCCGTGGTAGTTCACCTGCTCAACAGACTCCCTGCTCTTGGAGTCTGGCAAATACAGCCAGTGTAGATGTGCAGCACTACATCACCGAGCAAGGCAGATCATTGGCAAGAGACATAAATAAATGAAAAGAAGAAAAAATAGAGGTGCTGAGCCAGGCCAGGATGTTCCATCCCTTCAGGGAGGACAACCTTTGCAAACACATCCTCCTTCCTTGGGGAGCCACGCTGGTTCTGAAAAGGAATAGAGATTGTATAGGCTTGTTTGCTGGGGTGATGTCAACCTGTGGGGGGATGCTTACCCATGGGGGAGACGCTCACTCGGGGAACTGTCAGTGCTGCCAGCCTGTGAGCCAGCAGCTACACGTGGCTCCCAGCATGAGTAAGCACCAGCCCCACTTCAGAGCCCACACACATCCTTGGCACCAAGAAAATGTGCTTGTAAGTGCCACTGGAGGAATGAAAGGGAAGGAGGGGGACAAGAGCCACGCCAGCCATTAGCTGTACCCCCCAGCAGGAACAAATCCCTGCCCGATCATCCTTGAAAATATGGATTTTAAACACCTCACTAGGACTTAAAAAAGGAAGACAAAAGGTTTAATTCTTTCAAGTCCCTGTCCCCTCCTTTTGTCCTTTCCACCCCCAAGGGGATTAGGTTTGAATCCAGCACCCTCACATCCAAGTTTCGCTTGTTTTGCCAGAAAATTGAGCATGGTCATTGCCAGGCATTTGACTGAGGGGGTGTTTGAGTTCCCAAGGACCAGAGCCAGGCTTCCCTTGCAAACCCCAAGGGGTGCACAATTGCTGACATCCTGCCTATAAAGTAAGCTGGAAAGCCTTTAGAGAAGAGCCAGTGCCCACAGAGCTACAGCTGCACCTGGTGCCATGGGCCTCCATTTGGCTTTGCAGGAGGAAAGCAGGGCAGAGACAGAGAGAAAACATCTAGTAAGATGAGGTCTCTTCCCAGGAAGGGTCTTTTCCCTAAAAAAAGAGTCAGGTTACGGGGTGATGATCTGCAGCAGTCCCAGAAAAAGGACTATTCACATCCTCCAGGTACCTGAATGCAGGACAAGCCAACACTCACTGCAATGCTGATACTGGGGGCAGGGACTGCTCCCAAATCCTGGGAGCCCATGAGCTGCCTCAGGAGCTCTGCTGGGGCCTGGGGCTGGAAGGGTCCTGGGGCACCCAGGGCAAGGTGAGCAGAGCACACACAGGCCAGGTTTTTGGGTTTCTGGTGACCCTGTCCCCCACAGCTCTGTAAGTGCCAACGAGGAGGAGCAGCCCCAGCACTTCTGGCAGCCGCAAGCCAGCAGCATCTGTTTCTGGGGTACTTTTGTTCCCAATTTATCCCCTGTCTCCTGGAGCTATTATAAGCAGGTACAATCTGCATTGCCATTGTTATTCAGATGATGTACAGATAATTTTAACCTTTCTGTTCCATTTGTCAAGGGGCTTTTTTTAGCCTCTGCGCCTGCCAGGCACAGTGCTGGCTCTCCGACAGCGGAGGCTCCCCGTTTTGCAGCACCAGTTTCCCTTGCTAGGGTGAAGCTCTGCCTCTCTGCATTGCTCTGGGTGTCTTCTTCATGGCCCCAGATATTTTACAGGTTTCGAGGAAATGTGGTAGAGGTGGTTGAGCACTCAAGCTTAAGCACAAGCAGTTAAGCACACCCATCACCCCTCCTGGTACCAGCCTCCCAGGCAGGGCTCCATGAGTTGTCTGTTAGAGAGACCTGCACACTCCATCCTGCTTTCAAAGCCTTTGGAGCAGCTCCTACTTATAACAATTACTTCAGAGAATGTCAGTGCAGGACTTCTGGCTCACACAGGAGGAGATCCTCTCCTTAAACTGCTCCCAGCACCAGTGCAGAGCCCTCAGTGATGAAGGTGGCATCATTGCCCTGCAGAGCCATCCCCACAGTCAGGAGTGTAGAATAATTTTTTAGGTATAAAATAGGAATTTACTTCCCAGCCTGAAAAAGTGCTGGGCTGTCGCTGCATCCATTGTCTCAGGAAATGGTCTCAAAGCTGGGCCATCTCCTGGAACTGTACACCTCCCACTGAAAGCAAAGTTTTCATCACTTCACGGGCCAAAGAACTGAAAACCAAGTCTGTCAGCATTTGGGAATAAAGGAAAAGATGCACAAAGTGAAGAGCAAGATAAAGCCAGTTCCTACAGGTCATGACATTTGGGCTTAGTCCTCGGTGGCAGCACACAGAGAGGGGCTGCAGAGTGTGGGAAACACACAGGGTAAAGCTTGGCTCAAAGTGGTCCAGACAAACAAGGTGACTGCCTTCATCCTTTCCTGAGCTCTACTTGGCACCCTCCTGTCACTAGGAAAGAAAAAGAGTCCTGCTGAAAAGCCATAAACCATCCCTGTCATGCGTGCTCAGCCTGGAGGATGCCACAGGCTGCTGCCTCACCTCTGGCTGCCTGAGAACTTTCTGTGCTTTAAACAGCTTTGCAAAAAAGAAATGTAAGATGTCACTTCAGCATCTTTGCTTGACAACTCACCCCTGAGCTTTGGACCAGGCAACAGCATCTGCATCCACTTGACATCTCCTGGGCCCAGGCATGGAGAGCTGGCCAAGCTGTTTGAATTCCCCAAAGCAGTGGATCCCAGCAGGATTTCCAAGCCCTCGGTTTGCAGGCTGGTGCTCTCTTGCATTTCTTCAGCAATATGATGTCACCACGATGCTCTTGGCTTCCCCTGATGGTTTGCTGTGGTGCTGGTGGTCACAGCTCCTCAAGCTCATAGTCTTGGACCCCCAAGATGCCCAGTGCCCCCCAGCTGGTGTGTCTGGAAGCAGCCAGGCATGAGCCACAACTCTCCCAGGATACCAGTCCTTGTCAAACACCCTCCCTGCCTCACTCCTTTGCAGCTCCCCACCTTTCCTGGGGACCATAGGGATGCCCATGCTGGGGAACACCCCATCCCACATGATAGGATTGCCACAACAGGCTGTGTGCCACCCCCTCCCTGCCTTGGGAACATTTTGCAGGGGTCCATCATCTCACCCAGAGTCCCCATGGCCCCACTAGCACAGGGGTTGTCAATGAGACGGGGTCTGCAGAGGTTCTTTACAACAAGGTTTTATTTTTCTTTCCTTTTGACAAAAAACATTGAAGTTGTACATTGTTGTCAATTGGTTCGGTTCCCTCTTTGGGTCCGAACGAGCATGTTATGTTACAACATCCCGCCCCAGAGCCTGGGGGATGAAGGCAGAGCATCTCCCACCCACCCTCCCACAGCCCCAGGAGCCACCAGCCCCACACCTGAGGGGCATTGCTGTCCGAGGCCTCATGGCAGGACAGGAGGATGGTGCTGGGACAACCAGCCTGGAGGGGACAGCGGGGCTCTGTGCTCCCGGGGCTGCCTCATCTCCCCACAAACCTGTGACAGCACCCCCCAGGAGCTTTGCAGGGCTTTGAGTCCAGTCCCAGCACCAAACTGGGAACCAGTTGCATGCTACTGGTGAACTCCTGCCTGGGCAGGGGCATGTCCCATGTAGGCAGAGGCTGAAATACACCCTCCCCTTCTCATCTTCCCTCCCATGGTCAAGCATGGCCAGCAGCCACTAACAGCAAGTGCAGTGGCAGATCCTTGGTGTCCAGGAGGAGAAGGAAATGTCCAAAAAGCCACAGAGAGATTGTACTGCAGCAAAGAGAGTTCAGCGCCTTGAAAAGCAAGGCACAGGCTGCAACGGTGCCTTGGGGCTGGTTTTCCTTCCCCCTCAACATAATAATCCTTTCCATGGTTCTCCTGGGGGATGTTTTTGGTTTCAGAGACATGTATTGGAGGTGCCGCCTCGTCCCTATGGGTCCCTGTCTGTCCTCCCACCATGGGAGCAGGACTGTGGCTGTTCCAGGAGACACAGCAGTGGGGCTTTCTTTGGGCCCTTTCAGGGTAAAAGGGGGCTCTGTTTTGTTTCACACAGTTTTTGTAACACAGGGCTGACATGCCAAAAAGCTCGAGTTCGAACACTGCAGCCCAGTGCCTCGTACGGGTGCACCTCAGGGGCTGAGCCCCCAGCCTGTACCAGCCCTGCAGAGCATCACCACACATCGCTCACTGGCCCCATTCCGGGGCTGAGGAAAGAAAAACGCTCAAAGCCTGAAATCCGCATGAAACGTGCCCCCGCTTCGAGAGCATCACTCCCTCCCTCCCACCCGACAGGCACAGACACAAAAAGCCGCCTCCTCCCTTCCCCGCGGGCTGTTACTCAGAGCCCGGTGCATTGTCAGACACCTTTCTGCATTTAGAAGGAGACGATACCAGCACCTATACTTAGAGCAGGTACGGCATTGCCTCCCCCGGCCCCCAGCACCACCACGTCCCTGGTCCTGGATCCCATGCAATCCCACACTGCCCGTCAGACACAGCTCCCCCATTTTCCAGCACAGGGAGCAACGTTCCAACAGCTTCAGGCTGAAGCCATGAACTGCTCATGGGTAGCTGGAAGGGGACAGGTGATGCCAATGCCCCCAGCCAGCACTAGGGACCTTCCTCACAGCTGAATTAGGGGTGGATTGTCCCCAGCTGCTGAGATGGGGATGCAGGATCTGAGCCAGAGGGGCTTCCTGGGGAATTTTTGGATCCCTTGGCAGGTGGAAGTGTCTGTTTAGGAAAAACAGGGTGAGCAGGGACAGCAGAGGTGCCACCCCATCAGCAGGGACCAACGGAGGCAGGAGTTTTGGGCCCCATAAGAGAAACCTGGGTGCACAGAGGGCAGTTTGACCTTTAAAAAGAATTTTGGTCAATGCCCAAGCCCTGGAGTAGGCAGCCTTTGGAAGTGGTGGGATTTGCTTCTCACAAAGCAGAGCTCCATCAGGGGAGCTCGCAAAGCGATCAGGGCAGGGGCTGATCTGCACATGCAGGAGCGAGGCACTTTGTGCCCATAGCATCTTTTGGTCAGGAGAAGACATGAGTTATCCAGGACCAAAGCAAAGCTTTGCCAGAGCCGCTGCTCTGCTAAAGAGCAGCCCCAAAGACTCAGACAACAACAATCTGCAGCACAGCGAAGCCATGAGCAGGAGGATGGGCAGGATGGGGGGCTGCACTGCCTCCCCCTTCCCATCCCTATGCCCCATCTCCACAAACACAGCCACACCTGGTCCAAATGCACCGACCAGACCCCAGTCCACAGAGCAAGCCTTTCCCTGAGGCTCCAAAGGCACAGCACCCTCTGGCTCCCCAGGACCATACTCAGGCTGATGACAGACACAACTCCTAGCAGAAACACACCACTGATCACCAGAGTGAGCCACACATCACCACCAGGCTACCACCATCTCCCTGGGCTGGCAGGCACAGCATGGCACTCACAGCTGAGGGTGTGCACAGATCATTAAGAGCTGACAGCATATAATAATCAGCTAAATTAATGACCAGCACAGGAAGGTGGCCAAGGTGACCCTGTTCTGCATTTTCAGTGTTTGCAGGAGGGGTGAGCCATCCTGCTCACCACCCAGACCATGCTCCTCTCTCAAAGTCCCACCAGCTCTCAGACACCCACCTGCTCCTGCACCAGGGCCATGGGGTTTGCAAACCCAGCTCCCCCATGGCAGCCCCTCTCCAAAGGAGGTGCCAGGCTCCAGGAGTGGGCAGGGGCTACGGCTGCAGGGGAAACTGAGGCAGGAGTCTTGCCAAAGCTGGGCTCCTCTGCCAGGACAGATCTTAAGGTACCATCATGCACACACAACATCTTCACTCCCCTGCAGACATGGATATCTTCTTTTCCTGGGAAAACACAACAAAGGGGCCTCTGAGAGGCTTGCCATCACCACCTTGGCACCACTGGTGCCAAGCAAACCGCACCCCCAGGGACAGCCCCATCCTCATCCCTTGGGCATCCCACACCTGCAGGCACTGCCAGCAGCTGAGCTGTCCAGGGTCCCTTCACCACAGCCATCTCTAATGGAGAAAATGCATTTCCCACCACTGGAGATGTCTGGGACAGGGAGCAGGGTGACATTCCCAATGCTCTGCTACAGCAACGAGTGCGCAGCAGCCCCCTGGGGGGGCTTGGTCCTGCCTCCACCAAAGGGGATGCAGGCAGCAAAAGCCCCAAGGGGCTCCCCAGCATTCTCAGATGACTAAAACAAATCCATGTATGTGTATATCTTTATATATACAGCATATAAATATATATACACACACACTCCCCCCCTCCCCCATATATACACACACAGGCACACCTAGAGTTCTCTGTATATAAATAAATATATGTCGGTGGGAGACAGTATACATTCGGCAGCACTGAGTCCCCCTGCCCCAGTACAAACCAGTTGGCTTGAGTTCTGCCCCCACTGGCAGACAGAGCTGCTCAGGTCTGTCTGGTGCACTCTCATCCCCTGCAACCCACCATCACACTTCGCCCCTTTTCCAGGCAGGATGAGACCCCAGGGAGGGTAGTTCAAAGCCACAGCAGCACAAGCCCGAGCGGTAGAGCAAAGGGGGCACCTGGTGCCCCCTTGCTGGGACTCTCCGGCCTTGGGGAGCAGAAAACCATCAGGATAAGCCTTCCCGGGGGTCCCCCTTGGGGCAGGGAGCGGGGCTGCGGCTGGGGGGACTCTCCCTTGCCCCCCAGCACGCACACCCGGCCGGGCCACTCCACCGCCCATTAAATGCTTCTCTGTGCAGAAAAAAAAGGTGATAGTAATAAATGAAAGTCAACAGATTTTAATTATTTTTTTTTTTGCACAAAGACTTTTTTTTTCTTTTTTTTTCT
>VXBX01000791.1:345889-409203 GCA_013400415.1 Scytalopus superciliaris | reverse complement strand
GTGGGCGTTGGGTGGGGGCAGCTTCTAGCACTTGTCGTCTTCCTCGGTGTCGCTGAGCACGTCGATGCTGGCCCCGCACATCACGCCCTGCCCTGCCCCTCGCCGCCGCCGCCGGTAGTGCCCATTGGGCATCTGCCAGCTGTGTCGCAGCGGTGGGGCCGAGCCGATGGTGTTGGAGCGGCCGAGGCTGGTGGCCACGGCCGCCTCAAAGGTGAGCGTCTCCTCCTCACCGCAGTCTGAGGCGTGCGAGTCGTCGTGCAGGGCCAGGTAGGGCTCCGAGATGTAGCGCTGCGGGGTGGGCTGCCGGCTCTGCTTCCCCGCCGGGGAGCGGGAGGANCGGCTCTGCTTCCCCGCCGGGGAGCTGGAAGACTCGGTCAGGCCGGCGGTGTTGGGATCCAGTGTGGAGGAGAGGAGTGGAGAGCCCCCCTCGCTCTCCTCGGCGGGCGGCGAGGCGTCCCCGGCGTGCCGAAGCATGGAGGCGTAGGACAGGAGGGGACGCGGCTTGGGGGGCACCGGCGGGAGCTGGCGGCGGCCTCGCCGGGGGGTGCTGGTGTCCGAGATGGAGGGGATGGAGCTTTCGCTCAGGGAGCCCATTCCCTGCAAAGCACCAAGACACACTGGGGAATANCGAGATGTAGCGCTGCGGGGTGGACTGCCGGCTCTGCTTCCCCGCCGGGGAGCTGGAAGACTCGGTCAGGCCGGCGGTGTTGGGATCCAGTGTGGAGGAGAGGAGTGGAGAGCCCCCCTCGCTCTCCTCGGCGGGCGGCGAGGCGTCCCCGGCGTGCCGAAGCATGGAGGCGTAGGACAGGAGGGGACGCGGCTTGGGGGGCACCGGCGGGAGCTGGCGGCGGCCTCGCCGGGGGGTGCTGGTGTCCGAGATGGAGGGGATGGAGCTTTCGCTCAGGGAGCCCATTCCCTGCAAAGCACCAAGACACACTGGGGAATACAGAGGCAGCAGGGGCACCAGAGGGGCAGACACCAATCTCTTCGCTCTGACCAGTGACAGGACCCGAGGGAACAGCATTAAGCTGTGCCAGGGGAGAGTTAGGTTGGATATTAGGAAATGGTTCTTCCCCAAGAAGACACTGTGGTCAGACACTCGCACAGACTCCCCAAGGAAGTTAACAGAGCACCAAGCCTGACAGAGCTCAAGAAGCAGTTGGACAATGCTCTCAGCACGTGGTGGGATTGCTGGGGTTGCCCTGTGCAGGGCCAGGATTTGGTCTCAATAATCCTTGTGGGTCCCTTCGAACTCAGGATATTTTACGTTTCTATGCTCTTGGTGGTCAAAAGCAAAAAGCACCCACAGACCCACTGCAGGAAGAGCTGACAGCTTGCCAGCTGTGAGTCTCCACAGGCAGCATCTCCATGGGCTTCAAGCTGACTCAAGCACTGGCATCTCCAGGCTTGTGTAGCTGGGACACCTTGATTTGGCAAGAAATAGATGCCACAGTGGCAAGACGACCAGCATGAGATCCACCCCCCTCCCCAAATGGTCCGCAGGGTGTCCCAGGCAGCCCCAACCTGCTCAGCTCACAGGGGACACGGAGGTGCCACCACAGGGAAGAGAGACAGTGCAGAGCTCTCACAGTGGAGGCTTGTCTTCCCATTTTTGTCAAGGAGCTTTTCCTATGCTTCCCTGTGTTCTTAGGAAGGGGTTTTTGTCACCCACCTGCCTGCTGGGTGTCTGTGACCTGCCCTCGCTGGGTGACCGGGACTCGCGCCGCCGTTCCGGCGACTCGTCCTGTGCCGGGGGACTCCTCTCCTCGGAGTTGCAGCGGGAGATATCAGGGGACAGCAAGTGCTTGCGCTCTTTGGATCGGCCCCGCTCCCTGCCCGAGCGGTGCCCCTCGGACCGGTGGCCTGTAGAACACCCGTATCAGTCCCCACCATCCCCCTTGCAGGAGCAGGGAATGCACAAGCTGGAGATTTTTTGGGATTTGGTGTGGAATGGGGCCTTGCTCACCCGAGTCAGCGTTGAGGCGCCGGGCAGACAGCTGGAGTGAGGAGTGGTAGCTGCGCCGGCGGGACTTGTAGGTGTTGTCACTGCTGCGCTCCATGGAGAACTCATCCAACCAGGAGCTGTTGGGGCGCTTGTCCCGGATGGTGGAAAACGATCGTCGCATCGAGCTGGTGTCTGTCACCACCTGCAAGCAACCCCGGGCCAGCCGGGGAGGGGATTAGTGCCAGGTAGGGCTGGGGAATTACCAGTTCACTACCATCACTGGGATCACCAGCCAGCAGGATAGGGAGATTCAGGGTGGGGGGCAGCCAATCCGAGTACAGCCCCCCGTTCATATGATCTCTGTGCAAATCAGGGATGGGAGGAAAGTGAGGTTTAGCCTTGGTGCTTGTGGGCTCCCCGTCCCCAGCTGGCCAGAGCCATTCTGCCCAGACAAAGCAGGCTGCCCCAATTCAAGCCAAGGATCTCCTCTAAGGCATGGGGAATTGGAAGGTACCAGACCACTGTCCCCCAGGCTGTCTCAGCATCCCTCCCTGCCTGGAAAACAGGGTCAAGTGGAGCAAACATCAAAGAAATCATTGACACAGAGGGGGAATCCTCCAGTGTCCATTGCTCTGTGTTCATGGCTGCCACCAATTTTTTCCAGACCTCTTCCTACTCTTTCTCTATTCCCACATTCCCATCCCTTTTTTCCCCTGCACTCATTCCCTCTCTCCCCACTCATGCTGCTGTTTTATCTTCCCTTTCCTTTTCTTTTTCTCTTCCATGCTTCTCCTTTGTACATTCTCCCGTTCTTCTAGGTTCTGTTCTCATGTCATGGGGGAAACATCATCTCCTTCCATATTTCCTTTGCTTTATTCTTTGCCTCTGCAGCCTCAGGCTATTCTGCATCTCCTCTCCTCCCACCTTTTCCTCCCATCCCCTCCTTCTAATCATCTCCTCTGCTGCTGAATGGTCAAGACAGCCCACGAGGCAAAGCTTTCCTTCCTCCTCACACCCCCCCGAAGTGCCACAATGTGTCACACTGGCACCAACACCAGGACCTGGTGCCTGCACCAGCACCTCTGGGAGAAAGCAGAGCCAGAGACTTCACAGCAACACTGAACCCCAGAAAAGTGGCAGTTTCTTGGTGGAGACTGAGCACGAGACAGAACAACAGAGAAACCGGGCAGACAAATGAGGAGGCAAGATGTGGCCTGAGTTCCCCTGGACAGACAGAGAAGTGCATACGTTGCGACAACGGGAAAGGACAGAACAGCATTTCATCACCTGTGAGATCATCTGACAGCTGAGCTGGGACTCCTCAAACCTCAGCCAGTGCCCGGGGCCAGAGGAAAGGAGGGGTGTCCCACTGTGAGGAGACCCTGCTGCCTCCTGGCACGGTCCTGCTCCATCATGGACTTCCCCCATGAGCCAGGAGATCAACTCCCCAGGCTGCTCTGTTGCCAGTGTCCCCTACGCAGGGGAACAGCAGCTCTCCTACTTGTGCAGCATCCCAGAGAAGAGGAGACACTCCAGTATCAGGGTGTGGGGAAGCCACAGGGCTCAGCACAGAGAGAAGCCCCAGTGTTACCTGGCAGGCTTTGAATGGACCCAGCACCCTTTGTTTGGTTTTACCTGGGGATCCACAGTGAGACGAGGCATGGAGGAGGCCCTCCCAGAGACAGCATGGTCCTGAGTGTCCACGGGAAGGTAGCTGCCACGGTTAGAGGGCTGCACTCTTTGAAACTCCCTAACCTCTGGCTCCTGGAAA
The DNA here is from genome assembly GCA_013400415.1 of Scytalopus superciliaris. NCBI lineage: Eukaryota > Metazoa > Chordata > Aves > Passeriformes > Rhinocryptidae > Scytalopus > Scytalopus superciliaris. The sequence goes on along the minus strand of VXBX01000791.1, from coordinate 405,487 downwards.
CAAACACACAGCCAAGCTCTTGGGATGGGGTTGGAGCAGGGCAGCATGCTGCTTCTGCCCTGTTGGCAGGGGACAGCCCTGCTCGTTCAGCCAGGGGCAGAATTTAAGTGGACCAAAAATGGGTAGTGAAACACTGGCACAGGTTGTCCAGAGAGGTGTGGATGCCCCATCCTTTAAAACATTCAAGGTCAGGTTGGACAGGACTCTGAGCAAACCTGATCAAGTTGAACAGATTGGAACTAGATGAGCTTTAAAAGGTTCCTTCCAACCTGAACTATTCTATGAAAAACAGAGTCTAAGACTTCATAATTCATCATGTTGCCACTGAGAAACAATCTCCAGTTCACAATCCATTGTAGGTGTGCCTTGATGTGGTGCTTCAGGCTTGCCTGATGGCCAGCTCACCTTGTACCTCTTCAGTGACAGTGGAAACCCTGTCTGGATGTGGTGACACCCTGACTGCCCAGGGTTTAACTCCTCCTTTTGCCAGGAGGAGACAAATTTATGGGATTTTCTCTCTGACCCAGCTTTAAAGGCTTCCTGGCCATATTTCCATTAAAAGAACACATGCATACTGGTTAATTCCCAGCTTAGGGGAGTCTTTGTATAGGACATGGCAACAAGGAGATGGGCAGGCAGTGACCCTGGAGAGATCTGCTAGAAGGTGACTTTATGGGGAGGGGGGAGTCTCATCTGCCACCTTCCCATGTGGTGGGGGTGTCTGGGGCAGGGGAGACCTGTCTGCATGGTACACAGCTCACACAGAGTGCTACAGACCTGGGGGACACGGACCAGGCTGGAGATGCACAGTGGTACGACACTGCATCTGACAGCATCGGGTGGTGCACGAGTGCACACACAGACATGGAGAGAGATATATAGATATGTATATATATACACACACAGACAGACAGGCCGGCATGTGTGTGGGGCCGGAGGGGTGTGCTCCCATTGGAGACAGTTTGACAGCTTGGTTTGGGACTGGGGACACCAGCACTGACAACAAAATGAACATGAATCCGAAAACATCAGATACCATCACTGAGCACGGGGTAACCCACTGAAATGAGCACTCAGTGGGAAAAAGAGCAGCCTGTGAAGAGAAGGACATTTTACTGCAGGACATCAGACTCTGGTCACCGCTCTCACCCCAAAAACACTCGCTGCTGCCTGACCCCTCCGGCCAGGGTTGGTCCAGGGATGGCCGTGTCCCCAGTGCTAGAGGCAAGGGGCAGAGCACACCTGAGGACATTTATCCCATGTTTCAGATCTGTGCATGACCCAGCAGCTGCCTTCCCTGTTCTCTGCTCACACCCCACACCTCCCTGTGTCCACCAGCATCCTTGCTGGGACTGCAGGTAAGTGCCCAGCAGGCAGTGTGTGTCTTTACCAGAGACTGGTGCTCCTGGTACTGCTCCTGGGTTGGATCCATGCACGCCAGCTGGAAGATCTCCTGTGGTGAGAGCGGGCTCAGTGAGGGGAACCCGCTTCGGCCGCTCCTGCAAAGACAGCTCAGCTTCAGGGAGGCTGCAAGCTGGGTGCTGCCATCACTGGGCATTGCCTCTCCACTGGCTCAAAGCTGGGGAGCCCCTGTGCTTGCCCCCCAGGACAAACATCACACTCCCTGGAGAGCTGGAGTGGTGCCCAGGCAGGAGAGGACACCAGCGCTTCAAGGTCCTGCAGCAGCAGCAGAAACATCTCAAGTGCAGTGCCAACAACTTCCACCATCTCATTCCCGCCAGCCAGGATGCTGGGATCCCCCACTGACCCTGCACCACCCAGGAACACGCTGCACAACTGCTCCCAGGGTTCAGGTCCATCCCAGACCCTCCTAGGTAAAAGTGCTGGCACGGTCTTGCAGGAAGAGCATCCACACAGACCCTTGGCCATCATCCTTTGCCACCTCTGCTGCTGTTGGTGATGCTGATGCACAGCAGGTACTTGGAATCCTGTGAAAGCTTTGTGCTCAGGACTGGGTTCTCCCTGCTCTCTGCAGCAATTTAACCCTCTCTGCATCCCAGTGCCAGCTCCAAGAACAAAACAAGGGCTCTAGAAACAGAATAGTGGCAGGACTACCTCTCTTCTCTGGACAATACTCACAGGCCCGAGAGGGTGTCTTGCTGGAGGTACGGCAGAGCCTTCGCGTTCGAGATGATTTCCTGTGGCAAGGAGGACGGCTCCATGCGCTGGAACATAGGGGCATTTTTCTGTATCGAAGAAAGGAAGAAACTGAGCCTGTGGGAAATACAGATGGACATCTGGCGCTTCACCTACCAAGCTCCCACCACTTGGGAAGGAGACATCGTGCTCATGTTTGCTGTCAGGGACCGAGGATGGACACGATGTGTACCCTGTAATCACCAGCCCCCAACCTGTACCCCATCTTCATCCCTCAGCTGCATTCCCATGCAGCTGGCTGCACATTTGGTTGGGAAGTGGTGGGAAGCAGCAAGGGTGGTGTGCCCACCACATGTCCTCACTGAGCCTCACCTGCTCCTCCAGTTGCTGCCGCTGCTTCTTTGCTTTGCTCTGCTTGTAGTAATCCATGATCATCATGGCTGCATATATTTTCCCAACAGTCAGGTCAGAGGCTGAGAGCATAAGAGGGAACAAAGTGGAGATGCTTGTGTTGTAAGAGAAATGGTTTGAAAGCACCAGCGTGGATCTCAGGAAGAGCCCTGCTGTGGGATACCCTGGTGACCCTCCGACTCTGCTCTTTGCTCCGGAAGAGAGAAGGCTGAACACCCCGAGACTCCTCACAGAGATAAAATTGATGGAGATGGTTCAAAATCATCACCCTAAGACACCAAGGCACACAACCTCATCACATCATCAGATGTAACAGTGCAAGGGCTGCTCAACCTCCCTCCCTGATGCTCTGGAGATGATTTACAGGAGACTCTGTGTTTGGCAGGAGTAGATCCCTGCAAACTGTGTCTTTCAAGAGGGTTCCCAAGCAGTCAGGCAGAGCAAGGCAGAAGCCAGTCTGCAGCAATAAACCCTTTTCCCACTCTTCCCCCAGCTGTGAATGGGTCTGACCAGTCCCCACCTCCCTTTGGGAAGAGGTTGCTGTGAGGATGATGGGAACTTGAAAGCAATGACAGCCCCCCCCAGAGACTCACTTTTTGGCATGGGTACCAACAGGTCAAGCATCTTCTGGGATAGGTGAGGCCAAATGGTCAGGATCTCCTTTTGAAGCTCGGAGTCTAGCTGCTGCCAGTCTGCACCACCTTAAGCAGCAGGGGGAAAAATGGCCCACACACATCAAGACCTGGCATCAGGGTCCAACTATCCCCCCTTTTCCCAGCCTGAAGTGAGGCTCACAAGCAGCACCCAGCTCTCTGGGCTGAGTGGGGCCATCTTGCATCAGCCAGCCTGGTCTCCTGCTCTCACAGGGAAACTTTCCTACCATCCCTTCCATATGTGCCTCCATCTCCCCATCCCCTGCCCTCCCACTCAAAGCTGCCACCTTCAAATTTGCTTTGGGTCCGTCTCTGCAGTTCCAATCCTACTCCTGCCCACACACACCTGCTGCTGCCCCACTTTTCTGGTGAGTGGATCATGTGCTGGTGAAAGAGCAGCTCCACTTGGTAAATCTTTAAATGCTTGGTGAGGCTGTGCATGGAGAGCAGAGCTCTCTGGCCAGTGGTGAAAGGGGTTTGCTGAGCTTAGGAAGACCCAGCTCACCAGGAACTGTCAACATGCACCAACCAGAGACACCCAAGCCCGGGGCAACTTGGGTGAGCTGTAGAAGACCCAAGTTCAAATCTCCACTTTATCTAGACGAGCTGGAACCCATTGTTTCAAGATTCAAGGAGTTGTCTGAGCACTGGGCTTTGGCTGATATCTTGCTCTGGGTTGGGTTTTCTTCCAATAGCTGAGCTGTTCCCAGGGGATATTTTATTGAAAATGCTGTGTTTCTGCAGGAAGTTTTTGATCTGATGAATCACAGCCTTTCCAGTAACAACAACAAAGCAGGTTTTCCCGCTCTGAACATTTTATCTTCCCTGAGAGAGAGATTTCTTTCCCCCACAGCCTTAGGAAGCCAAGCACATCTTTTCTCTCCTTCGTTTGGTTTTGTACATGGGAAGGGCAGGCTATTCTCTCTCTCCTTCATTACACAGTGGACATCAAGCTGTTTCTACCCTCTAGAAACAACTTCTAGTGAAAAAATTGGCCACCTCTTCCCTAAAGAAATAGATATTATTTTTTTTTTAGAGATAGTGGCAAAAATTTACTTGTTCAAGGTAATTGCTTCCATCCATATGCCAGGCTCTGGGCAGCCAACCCCACACTGGCTGTAGGGTCCTCAGCCTGCCCAAAGAGGAAAGGGACTTTTTGCAAGGGCAAGCAGTGATAGGACAAGGCAGAATGGCTTTAAGCTGAAAGAGTTTAGATTTAGACTGGGTATTAGGCAGAAATTCTTCTGTGCGAGGGTGGTCCCACTGTGGCACAGGTTGCCCAAAGAAGCTGTGGCTGGCCCATCCCTGGAAGTGTTCAAGGCCAGGTTGAGTGGGGCTTGGAGCAACCTGGTCTAGTGGAAGGTGACCCTGCCCGTGGCAGGGGGGTTGGAACGAGGTGATCTTTAAGGATCCTTCCAACACAAACCATTCTAGGATTCTGTGAAAGGATGATGGTCACTCTGCAGCCCTCCTGGCTCTGTCCCCTCCCTCTCCCACCGACGTTACCTTTGGCAATTTTGATGTCCAAGGCCGTGCGTATCAGCGCCATCAAGGTGGAGGTAAAATGGACCGTCATGTCCTCGGCCACGGGCATGTTCATCAGCACCAGTCTCTGCGCAAGAGAGAGAAGAAAACAGCGGACGGAAAACAATATCGAAAAACACATCGACCAGGCTGGAGGAAAAGAAATTAAACATTAAACAAAAGGGAAAAAAATAAAAATTAAAAAAAAAATAAAAAAGCAACAAAGAGTGTCAAAACAGCACAGCCAAAAAAGAAGGGCAAGGATCACCCCGCCACCCACCCCCCCTCTCCGGCTCCTTCCACCCCAGGACACCGGCTCACTGCCTTCCAGGGCTCCTCCTGCACCTCAGGAACGGCCCCTGAGCCCCCCTTCCCATGGCACCGGGGCTGCCACAGCACCTCCCGGCACTTTTGGGAAGACACACCTGATCCATCAGGGATGCAGGCATGTGGGATGTGCGGGAAGGGGAGAGGGGGCTCAGGTTTCCGTTCCCAGGTGGTTTGGCTTTCCAGCTCTCAACCCTTCCCACCTGGGGCAGGGGAGAGGAGGGTCCCTAACCTTCAGGGACTTCAGGTCAGCTGGATTCCTCTAGCATGCTACATCCTGGCGCTCCCTTTTTGCGTCTTTCAGAGATGAAGTTTGCCAGCACATGCAGGGGGTCCAAATTATCCAAGGGTGGGGAAAGGAAGGGAAGGGGAGGCAGGAAAAGTGCAGAAGGAAAGAGAAAAGGGCAACCAAGGCAGGTGAGACACGCCATGCTCCTTCCCCACCCTGGGCAGGCAGGGTGCAAACCGAAGTGACCAGATCCACTTTCCAGAGAGTATATTTTGCTTTGTGAATACCTTGGGTCATCCCTTCCCTGTCCACTTCTCTTTCACCCGGATTCTAATGTCCCTTCCCTGCCTTCAAGCCTCCCTTTTTCTCCTGGATGAGTGTGATGGTGGATGTGTGCTTGTGTGAACAAACAAGTGAGAGCTGGAGAGAGTGGAAGCGTGTTTGGAAGTGTGTAGGAATGCCCCCATGCTAGCCCAGAATGTTGCTGAAAGGGCTGGGGGCACCAGCCCATAGCCAATAAAAGCTTCCATTTGATCCACACCTGGACAACAAATCACCCCATAGCTTGTCTTGTCCTGGCAGCTAATGCCCTGAGCAAAGCCATGCAGCTCCCACTCCATGTCCTTCAGCGCTTCCCATGCTCCTGTTCCATGCCTATGCAGCTGGGAACACACTGTGCCAGTGCTGTGAGCTGACTGAGAGCCACCACCCCAGGTGGGAAAACTTTGGAAGGCACCTGGCTTGGCTTGCACAAGCCATCCTTGGGATAGCCTGTGCTGATGCACCTGGCTCCTCAAACTCAGCAAAGCTGCTCCTATGGGATTAGTCCTTGCTGCCCACCTGCTTCCCATCTCCATGAGCTTCTCTGCTGGCTAGGATGAGGATGGTTCCAAGCCCTGGGGATGAGCTCAGTTCAGTGAGCTCCTAAGGACATCTCACTCTCCTAACTGTGCTACAGGGCTGGTCCTCACCTCATCTCCTGCAACCCTCCCATTCCACACTATTGCTGATCCTGGCCCTCCTCTCCCATTGGGGTCTTCCATCCAGAGCTCTGAGTGACCACAGCAGTGTCACGAGCGTGGGCAGTGGAGACCAGCCAATGTGGCCGGGACTCTTTTGAGCACACCAGGCTCCCCAGGGGTGAGCTAAACACATGTTGGACACCCCAACACCTCCCCGGCTCCCCCAGTCCCACCTCCCACAGGTCCCTCAAGCCCCAGCTCCTGCTCAGCTCTAACCCCCATAGAAGGAAGGGTTGATCTACCTTATAGGCCACTTTGGAAGGACATCTCTTGCCGAGGCCTAGCGGTGGTGACATAAGAGTCAGCATTTCATACATCTCAGTGTAATGGATTCGGCCACTGCTCATGGAGGGGGAAGGGGAGGGAGGGAGATGCAGAGAGAGAGGAGGCATTCCCAAGAGAGCAGAAAAACGTACAAACAAAAAATAGTACAGGAAAACAGGAGAGAAAAAAAAAAAACAAACGGACAAACAGGAAAAGAACAGGAAACCCGTTAATCAAGGCAAATCATACATGAGAGACTGTCCTGATGTGGATTTATAGCACTGCTCACACAGACCCAGGAATGCTGGCAGAAAGCAACTCACCCCTCTCCTCTCTGCTGCTGGCCTCAAGCACCTGTCTCGCTACCAGTCTGGGACTCCTCCTCTGGTCTCAACCCCTTTCCTAAAGCCCTCCAGCAGCCCCCACCTTGTCCCACAGGTTCCAGGGCTGTGTGCGAGTGGTATAAATCAGATACACGGCACTCGAGCCATGGGTTATTTGAGATACAGGTGGTTTGCACCACAGCGCTCTGTGGCCTCCGTAGCGTCTTCCCTCCCGGGGGGGGCCTGGGTATTGCTTTGCATGGCCACCTAACCCATAGCCAGAAGGCTGTGTATCCCCAGCTCGTGGGGTCTATGCAATTGGGAGGCAGCATCTTGCATAGAAGGCAGTGGGCCAGGGTCACTTGTCAAAGGAAGATGCCCAGTTGCTTCCGTCTGGCTCTGCGGATGGACCACTTTCCCACCATGCACCAGTGCAAAAGGCATGCTGAATCGGCTGAAAAAACAAAACCGGGAGGAAAAGTTGTACATGCCATGCTCCCGCCCTGGCTCTCTCCCACATGCGGCTGCAAGTTCCACCAGGTTGGAGTTTAAAGAGTCTCAGCAGAGGCAGCTGTTTGGGCCTTCCAACATTAGGGTTCGTTTGGGTTTCCCAAGGGAGGCAGTTAGGGTGGACCCCCACCTCGCGCTCCTCTGCTGCGTAAGGACCTGCCTAGGATTGCTGCAGTGGGGAATGCTACTAAACAACAGGCCACCTGGTGATGCCTCGAGCCATCAGCCAGGCTGGGATATTTGGGCTGGGTCTCCCTCTCTCTGCACATCCACATTTCCCAGGGATCTCAGGCTCAGCCACCTCTTCTTCCCCTCATGCTAGGCTTCCATCCTGCACTGCAAGGTTCTGGAAGATTAATGGGCAAGGGCAGCCTCACACTGACAGAGGCATCAACCCTTACAGCTGGGCTAGGAGGATGCTACTGGAGAGGAGCCCATCTCAGCTGGGGTGGCCTGGGAGGGAGGGCACTGCTGAAAAATAAGCACCTCTGCAGGATCTTTGCTTCTTCCCTAGAATGTGCTCTGAGCAGTGTGGAAAAGGGAGAAGATAGCTCCTCTTCTCAGGGAGTGCCTGTGGTTTGGAAGCAGACTCCTGGCCAAAGAGGCCCCACCAAGATAAGTTCTGACAGTTCAGATGTGAACTAGAGATGGTGATGTTCCTCAAGAGGAGCTGTCTGGGGTACAGGCACAGAACAGGACCATCCCCTTTGAGACCTGACACACCCAAGTGGGTGGAAAAGAGGATTGGTAACAACACTGCAGAATATTAAGCAGGATGATCAAGAGGACATATCCAGGTCCAGGAGTCTGTAAACAGCACCTTGGCAAAGCTGGATATGCACTGACTCAAGGTGTCTGAAGATGAGGTGACTTTGAAATTTTCATGGATGAATTTAGTGTTAAAAGGAAGCAAAAGACAGTGATCTTCCACCCACCCTTCCTGGTAGGGGGGATTTTAGGATACCCAGCACACAGTAGGCACTGCTTTTCATACTGAGATTCTCTGCACAACAAAGAAGGAAGGGATTCCTGTGAAAGGAGTTTGCATCAGTGACTGAGAAGTACCACATGAAAACTACACACTTTGCTGCTCCTCAGAGCAGAGATCTTAAACTGTGCTCTACTTCCCCAGAGAGTGAAGCACTGGCAGGCACATGGAATGACATCCACCTGAACAGGAAGGATCCAAAGAGCTGGTCCAAGCACAGGTGCATCCTTGGTGCAAGAGCTGACCCATCTACCCAAGTCTGGACAGACATGTGACCAGTGGCTACAGCACAAGGTCACCTGTAAAACCATCAGGGACTAACAGCTTAGTCCTGGTCCTCAGAAAGGATGCTGTGAGTGATAGAGGAGGAAATCTGGGGGACATCTGTCCTTCTATGGCTAGGAAATAAGTACCATGCCACAGCAGGCTGTTAGGAATAGCAAGTGATGCAAGAGTAGGTTCAGGAATAGGTGATGTCCACAGGGACATTATTTGTGGAGCATTCTCCCAGCAGGCAGGGCAGGCTCACTGAACTGAAAGGAGTGCAAGTTGGGTTGGCATTTTGTGATCTGACAAGATGCAGCAACTACACAGGTTTTCTTTCATCAGTTGCCTTTTGGGAATTTTTCCAGGGCAGTAGGAATCCCTGAAAAGCACTTGTGTCCTTGAAATACCTCATGCACAGGGAGGAAAAGACCAAGGTAACAGAAGAAAGAGACAGGGATGGTCTCCCTCACATGACAACAGACAGAAGCTGTTCTCAGTACTCCTGGCCTCCACCTCCTCTTGAGTTTATCCACCTTCACTGCTCCAGAGTCAGCAGAAATCCCAGATTGCTCCAGAGCTCCCTCTTCCTAGGAAACATTACAGGTACCTCTCTAAGCACCAGGTGATCCAGCTTAGGAGAGCAGTGTCTGCCAGCAGAGTCCTGTTGATAATGAGAAAGAGTAACAACTCCTCCCAAAGGTGTCTTCTGTCTGCAGGTACATGAGCAAATGTTCTCAGCAAAGATGCCGTCCTTTGCCAGGGTTGCAACAGAGAAGAGTGGAAAGACTTCAAGAAGCTCTTCCTGGAGCAGATGAGCCATCTGAGATTTGTGCATGAAATTTCCTCTCCCTAAACACCTCTTTCTAATGACTGAGCATGCAGGCCTTGTCTTGCTTGCTCTGTTTTGCCTTGGGTGGTGCATCATCCAGATGTGGAGGGTGACAGACCTGTTCCAGGGATGCTGAGTAAAACAATCTTTCTGATGTTTGGAGAAGGATATGGGGACTACAGTAGGTTGCACCAAGGAATCCTCTTCCTCTGCAGAGCAAAGATCAAAGGCTGGAGGCATCTGAGCTTCCCTTGTACGTCTCCTCAGATGCTGGGAGGGATGCAGAAGGAAGAACAAGCTCTGCGATTCATTCTTTCATGCCATGGACACAGGCATAGGTCATGGCACTTCAAAGAAAGCAGCAGTGCAGGATTTTACTCAGCTGTCACCCCAAAATAAAATTAAAAAAAAAAAATTGCAAGTCAGTGAGACACGAGGAGACCAAATCACTGCTGTGGACTCATGGCCAGCAGGTGGGAGCTTGGCTCAAGCTGAGGGAGAGGAGCTGCTGAGCTCCAGAGATTTGCCCTGGTGTCACCACCTCCCAGGCAGATCCAGCAAGCTATGGGCAAGACTAGCAAAAGTTCTGCTCTCCAGAGATGTGGCTGGTTGTCCTCCAAAGTGCCACGCTTAAGAAAGGGTCTGTTGTGTACAGCACAGCAACCCCCAGGGAGAGGGGTCATCCTGGCCTCCCCATCCTCCCCCCAGCCCTAACTCTCCAAAACAACAGCAAAGTCCCGAGCATCCTCCAGCCTTTGCTCCCCTCCTTCCCTCTCAAGGAGCAAACCACATCTAAGCCCCCCTGCCAGAGCTTCTCCCACGTTGAGGTACTTTGAGAAGCTGAGCAGGGATGGTGACATGTGGCCTNGGAAAGCAACGTCAGGATTCCCTGGGGAGGCGCGGTGGCGGTGGAGCGGGGGGGAAGGAGGGGTGATGGTGCGTCCCGTGGCCAGGTTGTGGCGGAGGACTGGGAGGCAAACCTTGCACGCCACCCTGTAGGGGCAGTTCTCTCCTAGGCCCAGAGGAGGCGAGATCACCCGTACTAATTTGTACATATCCTTATACGAGATCCTGCCGCTGCAAAGGAAGCACAGGTGGGTTAATAGGACACTGAGAGGGTGGAGGGGAGGATGGAGAGCTTAACTATGGGATGTTGGGACTATCTGTGGGGAAAGACCCCCAGGAGCGCACAGCTCTTCTCCATCTGGCTCTGTCAGACCCAGAGAGGGGAAAGCTGTGAACATCAGCTACTGCCTTCTCCACCATGAGAATCAGCTCATATCTCCTCACACTGTCCCATCTTTACCCTGGAGAAGGACAGCTTTGGTGGTGAACACCATTCTATCACCTTTCCTCATCACACCCCTGACCCCTATGTCTGGTGGTAGGGGGCTGGAATTTTAGACAGGATGAGCCTGTAGCTTGGTTGGGTTCTAGCCACCACAAGCCCTTTTGATGGAGTTGTGTCCCATCACATCACCAGAGACCCTGCCCTCGCACAGCCAACTCTCTAGGCCTCAGGAAGTCCCAGGGAAGTTGGTAGCTGAGCCACTTGTCTCCAATAATCTGGGGAACCTGAGATAGGGAGAGATAATGTGACCAGCTGGTGGCTGTGGCACTAGCACCTGGGTCTCTCAGGTCCAGTCCTGTGCTCTGACCACCAGACCATGCTCTGCCAAGGGTGCACATTATTAGAAGCAAACCTTCCCCTACACACACCCCTTGTTGCCCACAGAAGCACATCTCCCCAGACCCGGTGCAGTCATCGCAGGATACTGCCTGTATCCTCCTGCACCGCTGGCATATTGAAGCAGTTGAGGCAGAGAGCTGGCAGGAGAGGGTGCAGGGGCTGTTGGATGCTGAGCTCCCCACCCTAGCCCAGACTAGAGCCCTTTCGGAAGCGGGACTGTGTGGGGTGGAAGTGCTGAGGTGCAGCATGCTGCAGCCTCCCAGGCATCCTTAGACAAGCTTGGAGGGAAACCACGCGAGGAGGCAAAGAACAGCATTACCATCCTACCCAGTGCCTTTGCCTCTGGTTTTCTCCTTGCTCTGCTCCCATCTCCTCTCCATCACTGGCCAGAGATGGAGAACCCAACCAGAACCCAACCATCTAGGCAAAACCCATCCCTGAGCCCCCCCTAGAGTTGGGTGTTTTCCCCATGAGACCTTTGTGTGATGGTCCTGGTGTCAGGATGCAGAACTGCTGCCCCACTCAGACAGTGGGACCTGTTCAGGTGTACTTACCTGCTCCTCACCCAGCACCAGGGGCCAGGGCTGCCCTGACAGGCCCTGCACCACCAGCTCCTGTCCATGTCCCCTAACCACTGACTACGTAGCATGACAAAGGAGCATGGCTTGCTCAGAAATCAGAGGGGCACATGGCACGGATAGAACAGCCCAGACATGCTTTTACTGAGACTTGTCCTGGAGAATGAGGCCACCAACATGGGGGGCAAGAGTGAACAAAGTGTGAAGAAATCCTTCCCAAAAGTCATGGGTGAGATGTCCCACCCTGAGCTGCTGCGTGTTCCACTACTCTCACTGTCTCTCCTTTCCCTTTTGGAGCTGATATTAAGCATAAAAAATACCTTGGTTGGGGCTGGTCTTTTGAGGGGCAGGACATGAACAGTGTGGCAAAGAATCTCCAAAGGGAGCATGTGTGGCTGCCAAGGCTCTCAGGCTAAGATGGCCCACACTCCCTGGCACAGTGGTGGTGGATCATGGCTCCAAAGAGGCTGTGCCCGGGCGGCAGGAGGGAGGAAGGGGCCACACAAGGCACCCTCATGGTGTTGGGGCTGAGTGAAGGGCAAACATGCTCCCACAGCTGCCAAGGGCTCCTCATGCTTGAGGCCAGCCTAGCAGGAGGAGGAGCAAAGGAGAGCAAGTCCTCTGCAGCAGCAGGAGCAGAGCTCAAGTCCAGCCACGCAAGGTATGTACAGCCACTGTGAGCCTATCCCATTGCTGGGAACAGGCTGCTGCCTGGAAACAGGAGCTGTGTTCACCAGGATCCTCATCTGCAGGAATGCAGGAAACAAAGTCCTCCCATCTCTAGAGGGGTGCATGGGCTGGCCAGGACAGGAACACAGTTCCCCAAACACACTCCAGCCTAGGTCCTCTGCAGGTGGCTTGGGAGGAACTCAGTAGACCCCCAACACCTCCCCATGGCTGAGAACAATCCTCACTCAACCCTGCTCTGATGGGGAGCTGTGGGTGCTGGGGACCAAGTGATGGAGCCAGTCTCAGGGCAGAGGCACCCAGCTGATGCACAGGGACAGGGAAGGAGGCTGAGAGGGATCTGCCCACTGGGCAGTGAGGAGAGGAAGAGCAGGAACCTCTAGCTCTTGGAATAAATACCATGTCAAACCATGAACATCACTCAAGACACCTGTGCCATCAGGCCCTGTAGGAACCAGCTTCTGCCCTTGTAACAACCGTGGGTGACAGCAGCCCATCCCTGACCATCCTGGGCATCAATCTTGGTTCCAGTAGCAGAACAGAGACGTTCATTTAAAACCAGCTCTGAAAGGTTGCTCAGGAGAGAAGGAGCTGGCTACATACCACGCTGCTCTGTCATACTCTGCCCAGATCCGGACAAACTCATCTAGATGGTGAGGTCCCAGGATGGAGGAATCCCTTGTCAGGTACTCAAAATTATCCATGATGACTGCCACGAACAGGTTGAGCATCTAAATGAAAGGGAAAAAGGCAGAGAGAAAGGAACGTGGGGGAGAGGGAGCAGAGAAGGGAAGGGAGAGAGAAGGAAAAATGATTGTGGGAAGGTGATGAAAGATGACCCTATGGCTGGGGTGCTGATGAGGGGGATCCCCAGGGCTCTCAGGGGAAATAACTCACCAGGAAGGAGCAGAAGAAGATGAAGGAGACGAAGTAAACATAGGCCAGATCGGTTCCGCAGCGCTCATTCTCGTTCTGCCCCGATGTTGCCGTCGTATCCGGCTCACAGCCTTTGCCCTCCAGGCAGGACAGCATGATCTCCTGCCATGCCTCTCCTGTGGCACTCCTGTGCCCAACATATCCATTCTCAGCAGCTCATGGTGGCACAGGAGGGAGTTGTGGCAGGAAGTCCCCAGGAGAACTCTCACAACCCCCTGCCCAAATTAAACACCTCTGGCATGCAGAGGAGCATTTTCCATGGCTGCTTACCTGAAAAGGAGCATGAGGGAGCCCAGGAAGCTGCGGAAGTTGTTGTGCCGGTTAATGTGGCTTTCCTCGTCTAGTTTGATATTGCCAAAAACCTACAGGAGGGAGAAAAATAGCTCAGCTCTTCAGACCAGAGCTTGTCTGCAAGGGAAGCAGCTTCAGTTTCCCCTTCCCATCCCTGAAAACATTCAAGGCCAAGTGGGACAGGGCTGTGATCTAGTTGAAGATGTCCTTGCCATGGGATTGGACAAGATGACCTTTAAAGTCCCTTCCAACCCAAACCATTCTATGAGTCTGATTCTACAAAAAGTACCCCAGCAAACACAGGCTGGTGTGCAGCCAGCACATCAAGGAGCTGGCGCCAAGCAGCCATCAGGGAAGGACTCTCCTCTCTTTGGCAAGGATTTACAGTGGGTGGCAAAGGCTGCAAGAGGCTGAGCTACCATGGAAACAGGAGCACAGATGACCTGGGATCAGCTGAGTCCAACCACTCCACATGCATCCCTCTCCTGTGCTACTGGTGGCATCTGAGCACTGCACAGCACCCGGTGGTTCTGAGTGCACTGGAGGTGCAGGGACAAAGTCCCACCACCACAGGTAGGTGCTGAGTCATGGTCCTGGAAGCTTTTTCCTTGGTGGAGAAGGTCCATGGTGCTGAGGTCAGGCACAGCAATGCAAACAGGGTGGGGAAGGGCTCAGGGAGAGAGGGACAGACCGACTGCTAACCCACCATGGGCAGCTGGACATCTGGGACTACCATCCCCAGGGCCAAGAGAGGCAACAAAGCCACAAACATGGACAGTATTCCAATAAAGATCCACAGCCAAGGCCATAGAAAGATATCACGAACATTCGTAAAGTGCCTCAAATAGGAAAAATGTGCTGTTATTACTGTTAAATATTTATTCCCCTTTCCCTGAACCTAAAAATACACTAACTGCAGAGTATTTTTTCCCTGTACAGGTTTTTTGGAATGTGTAATTGTAGAATATTTTCTGCCTCCAGCTATTTTGCTCAAATAACGCCCACAGACTTTACTGCTTGGGGATTTGTTCACAATGGTGTTAAGAAAAAAATATAAAATAAATCAAATACTACCACATGGCAGGGCGGGGGGGCTGAGTCAGATGACGGCTGTATAGGATGGAGAACACCTGGAGCAGGTGCTGAGATGTGTAAGACAGAGCAGCAAAAACCAGCCACAGGACTCTTGGGGCAGGAGAGAGAGGGTGGAAGATCCTAAGCACCAGCGCTGCCAAGCAGCACAAGTTGGGGCCCTCCCCCCCCAAACAAAAAATCTGCCTGTCCTGGCAGCACATGTCAGGCATTTGGTACTGCAGCAGTTCATCAGGCAGCTCCACATCCCAAGTATTCGTTGTCGAAGATGCTTTGTCAGATCCTCAGTGTGGGATTTAGTCATCGCAGAAGTGAGGCGGCCCCAGCGCACGTGCGGAGCTGAGTGTTTCACCTCACGTGCTTCTTATTTACCAGCTGGAGCCTGGAAGGCTGATGTCTCCCCATGCTCTTCAGACCTCCCACCAGTTGGTGGGTCATCACAGGACTCTAAGCTTGAGTGCCCAAACAGCGGCACAACATAAACCCTCTGTGAAGGGACAAGGTGGACAATGGGCTGTAAGGATCCTGGCTGTGATCCCGCCATTTGGGTGGGAAAGACAGAAGAAGGCTGCTCACCACATCCCTCAGGCACAAAATCAAACCCTGAGGGCTGTCTGGTCAGAGACTTAGTAATTGCTAAACAAAGAGGTGGGGGGATTTGCAAGCAGCCAGCACACGGGATGCCCAGCTGAGTCCCCAGGGCCGCATCTCCAAAGGTACAAGTTTGGAAGATGGCTGTAGAGAAAGGCTGAACAAGCCCGTGGCAGTTTCCCCAGGGTATATGGCTCTGTAGCTCCCCAATAAGCTGTTCTGCCCTTGGGACCTTCCCAGACACCGTGACCAAGTGAAGCAATGGCAGGCAGGCACAAGGCTTGCTCCTGTGTACAATGCTGAGGACATGCCAGTGCAAGCTGTCCACGCCAGAGGGATGCACACAGAGACATCTGTGCTCACCTGCATCCCAATGATGGCATAGATGAAGAAAAGCATGGCGATCAGGAGGCAGACATAGGGGAGTGCCTGCAAGAGAAGCAGATGAGTCATCTCATTTATCACACGTCCAGCTCCAGAGGAGTACAAAAAGCACAGTGGGCAGGTGAACTGCGCTGATCTCTCCTGCATGCCAACAAGACCTTGGGCACAGCCTGCATTTAGGAGCAGCACCACATCCCTGTGGCCTGGGTGGAGACCAGGGCACATGAGACTTACCTTGAAGGACTGCACAAATGTCCAGAGCAGGATGCGGATGGTGTAACCCTGGCGGAGCAGCTTGATGAGACGTGCAGCCCGGAAAAGCTTCAGGAAGCTCATGTTGAAACTGCTGGTGTTCACCAGCTGGGGGAAGATGAGAGGGTCAGAGGGAGGTGGGAACCCCCAGGGCCATGCTATACTCTGCTGCTCCCAGCCCCATGCCTCACCTTGGTGTCTGTCAGGATGATCTCTGTAATGCTGCCAATGACAGTGATGAAGTCAAAGATGTTCCAGGTGTCCCGGAAATAATTCTGCAAAAGGAAGGAAAGAGCGAACATGGATTTGAGCTTGGGAATGGCAGATCTGAGAGGCACTGAGCGACGGGCCAAAGCTGCTCATGGACAACCATAGAGACCTCGTAGCCCATTTGTATGCAGCCATGGTCTGGAATACCATCCTGTGTCTGAGACAGTGGCAGACCTGAGCATGTCTGCAGCAAGCAGCTTCTCCTGGGAGATGATTCATGCATCCAACAGGCCACTCTGGCAAATGGGAACAGGAAAAGTAGCTACAGATAGCCCAGGTCAGGCTGTAACAGCTCATCATGCCAAACCTCACAGCCAGAGGGCTGTTTTACCCTCCTCTTCGTGGGCACCTGGACCCATCTCAGCCCCTATTTGTGCAGCAGCTGGTGCAAGACCAAACGTGACCAGGTGCTACTGGGAGGAGGAAGGGTGGCTAGAAACCCTCCTGCTAGTGGACTTCATCTCCTATAAGCAGGAAACAGTTGGTGGAGACAGGGCAGTGCACAGTTTCAAATCTTAAGTGAGAAGCTGGGAGCTTGAGGACTGTGAATCAGGCAAAAAAGGCTCCACTGCTGCTCAGGTCTGATCCAACTGATACAGCCCAAGGACAGAAGTGCACCAGTATTTCCTGACTACTGGGATCAAGGGACCACAGCCACCAGCATGTGCAGCCTGAACAGAGTGGTGGCACAGCACATAAATGGTCCAGGCACCAGAGTAGAGCAGAAACAAAGCAAGAAATAAAGCAGCAGTGTGGCTTCCCCCAGCAGCATCCAGCAGTGGGAAGTGTAACGAGAACCAAAGGAGTGAATCCAATCTAAAAGCAGCTCTCAGGCCAAGATCCAAAATAAGTAGCAACAACCCCACATTATTAACACCTTCCCTCTGTGATCTTTGTGCTGCCAAGGTCCAAATTAACACCCTTGCAAAGAACAGGAGCATCCACTCACCAGGAAGCCGAAAGCGATGATCTTGAGGACACACTCCAAGGAGAACACCATGGTGAAGGCGATGTTCAGGTACTTCAGGGCCAGCTCATAGGTGTATGGAGCAGAGTAGTACTGATGGAAACAGACACATTTCTAGCCATGAGGGGGCCTGCCAGCCCCTTGGCTGATAGACCTGACCTAGTCCATGTTTGTTGCCCTGGCTGCCTCAAGACTTCCTTTCTCCACCACTCTACCAAGACAGACCCGTGGTGGTCCATGTTCCTTGCCCTGGGGACCTCCAGAACATCTTTTCCTCTGTACCCCTCTCCCAGGACAGTTGCCACTCCTTCTAAATTGGAGGCATATAGTAAATCCAGATCTGTCTGCAGTAGTTAAGAGGTCCAGATAATTTGGGTCATCTCATTCAGAAAAGATGCCACCTCCAGTTTGGGCCATGTGGTATTTCAAGTGACTATGCCAAGGGAATACATGCTCAGACTCAGCATCAAAGCATCTCCACAACCAAAATACCCTTCAGTCCCATCCTGACTGATCCCCCGTCTCCCCACTGCCCCAAATAGCATGCTCGCTCTGATGGGCTCACCTTCATCATCAGCACCACGGTGTTCAGGGCTATCATGGCCATGATAGTGTACTCGAATGATGGGGAAACCACGAAGTGCCAGACACGGTACTGGAAGGTGTGTCGGTTCTGGGGCATGTACCGTGTGAGGGGCTTGGCGCTGATGGCAAAGTCAATGCAGGCCCTCTGGAATAAAACAACATACATCACACCCTGGCTGATGGAAACAGGAGGGACAGTGGCTGTCACAGTTCTTTTCTTCATGATCTGGGAGGGCAGGTGGCCCATGGGTTTCTTACACCTTTTCACTATCTAGGGAGCTCCCAAACTGCAAAAAGCCCATGGAAACATCCTCTTTCATCCTCCCAGACTGTACCTCATTCTTCTCCAGACTGCACTCCTCCATCATTTTGTCTCCTTGCTCTTGGAATGTAATGATGATGAGAGCCACGAAAATGTTGACGAAGAAGAAAGGGAAGACCACAAAATAGACAACATAAAAGATGGACATCTCCATGCGGTTGCTGCGGCTGGGCCCGCGGTCCTCCTCTGTCACATCCACCGAATGCTGCAGCACCCTGTGGGCAGACAGGTGAAAAAAAGCAACCAGAGGTATGTCCATCAGGGCTGCCACCACGCAGCACTGCCAGTGGGACCCACTCTGTACAGCCAGCTCTGTCTATCCCTGCTTGTACAACGATAAGGTAAAGTTCTGTCCTAATCTGCTTTCAAGGATGACCCTTCTAAGTAGCTGTGCCTTGTTTTATGTGTTTTGCCTGTGCCCCTGATGGAAAATGGATTTTTCTGTGCTCCACACACAGAGAAAAATACTGCCCAAGTTCACATGAGCATGTAGAGAGGTCTAGTCCTATAGTTATCTCTAATATCGACCTAAAATATATCTCAGGGCCATACAGGAGAAGGGTTTATCCATCACTCACCCCTTAAGGAAGAAGCTAACTCCAGCCACAGCCCCAGCCTTACAGGGGGGTAAAAGCTCTTTTGTCCTGAAATGATTTCTCATCACTCCTCTCCTCCTTCCTGCCCAGCAATTCCTCTCTCAGTCCCACCCGGGGTCCAGTGGGGATGCGATCACCCCCATTCAAGGGGACAAACAGAGAAGAATACTCACTGGGGCCAACCCTCGCCAGTGGAGACTGTGAACAGGGTGAGCAAAGCCCAGATGATATTGTCATAGTGAAACTCATGGCGTTTCCATTCCCGGCATTTCACCTCCATCTTGTTCTTCTCATGGTCCACGTAGTTCCCTCTGCAAGGTTGGGAGAGAGCAACGACCTTATTTTTCACACTGCTGGTCTATGCGATGGTGGGTATAAACCCTGGGGGCAGTGTGTGTCTGCAATGAGGGGCACCTTTCCTCCTTCAGAGATGGAGGGAGAAATGGGGAGAAGCTGGATAAAAACCATGAGGAAGCAGAGAAGAGAAAGGCAAAATAAAAAAGACAAGGAAATAACAGGAGCAAAATAAGGGTCTCTCCATCCCATGGAAGAATGTGCAGTGCTGACACAACAATGGGGACAGGATTCAGTCCATGCCATCCACCCCAAGAGATACAACCAGGAGTGGGGTTGTGACCAAGGACTTAACTGGGAACCACAGCAGGCATCACCCAGCACCCTGCCCTTGCCAGAGGTGTTGAGCAGCATCAGACCTCCTCAACAGGGCACCTACATGCAGTCCTTCTGTGTGTCCTTAGAGCTGTCAGTGCAGTAGAAAAACTTCCCCTTGAAGAGCTGGACGGCGATGACGGCAAAGATGAACATAAAGAGCTTGTAGACAATGAGGATGTTGAAGACGTTCTTGAGGGATGTCACAACACAGTCGAAGACAGCCTGCAGGAGAGGGCAGAGCTCACCTTGGAGAACCCACAGTCCTGGCAAAGGGCAGGACCAAAACCAGGCTACCATGTGGAAAGGCATTTCCCACTCCTGGTGGGGAAAGGAGGAAAAAGCTGGGCCTTCTCCCAGGCAAAAAGCTATTTCGTAAACAAGGTTGACACCAGAGCCCCCACAGCACACATGGAGGCACCATGCAGCCCCTGAGACAGCACCAGGGATGGATGTTTGTATCCTCAGTGTTCTCTGCAACCAGGGTAACAGACAGGCGACCATCCTAATGTTGCAATCAGCAGCACTCAAGACTAATTGGTAAACACTTCATTGTTTTGCATCACCCCAAATAACACGGAAGAGCAAATACCTCTGTGTGCAACAGCAGCACCTCCCTTAGTATTCTCAGCCCTAGTTCTCATAGCACTTTAAGTGAGGAAAGTCCTTATTCCTGTTTCAGGGTGGAGACAAGCATTTCCAGAAATGAACTGACATTGGCTGAATCCATCCAGAGATCAGGAAGAAAAGCTGGGGTCAAACCTCATGTTTCTGTGTTGTTACCCTGTGTCTCATTCATCAGCCAAATAACCACTTGTAAGTCAAACCCAGGAATTCCTTGGTCTCCTTCTCCTTTCTGGCTCTACACCTCATCAGCTAAGGTAGGGGAATCCATAATCCTACCCATGCCGCAGGAATAATCCCAGTATTGAGATGGGACATCTCCCTCCAGTGCAACACCATGACAGCACAGTACACAAACCCCTAAGTTATTTGTAAGCTGCTATGGAGAGAAAGATCATTTGGAAAGAGATCTCAGCTCTCCAAAACCAGGACAATCTATTTTTCAGGACAGCATCTGGGTTTTGCTGCCTTGTGTCTACTCAAGCCCCGCTGGCAGAGGAACTACCTCCAACACTTTGCAGATGTCCAGGCTTGCTTTTAATAACTCATTGCACCTCAGGTATGAAGCAGCCTGAAGGGTGCTGTGGTTGAAAACAGGGCTCCTAAAGCACACCAAAAGCTTTGAGAACAACTTGTTCATCCAGCAAATCGACGCGTGTGGTCCCTGACCCCCCATTCCATGCAGGAGAAGACAGGTGTGAGGCAGGAGATGGGGGTTGTTACCTTCAGCTTGGGCAGTCGCTTGATGGTTTTCAGAGGTCTCAAGACTCGCAGCACACGGAGAGACTTGATGGTCTTGATATCCCGGCCCTTGTTGGTCCTACCACGTCAGAGGGAGGCACACACACCCAAAAATGGAACAGGGAGACAATAACCTTGTAGACCAGGATGCTCTGGGGGTTTGAACTGCTGACAACACCCCCCCAGCACGTGTGAAGATGGGAACAGGAGGGGCACAAACGTGCAACTGCTGAGTGCTCAGCCCACCTAAACACATCTCCTCCAACACACGCGCTGACAGCTGGCAGAGATGAAAAATGAAGCAATACTCTCCTCCTCAGGATTAGCAACTTTCCCCTTCACCAGGAAGCAGTGACCTTAACAAACCCCTCGGTGTGGGAAGCAGGGCAATGCCAGGGCTGTGGCAGGCAATGCCAAGAGGTTTTCAGGGCAAAAGCAGTACAAGGAGCTTCCCCACTGCAGGCATGTGCCTTTTGCAGATGGAGCTTGTACTAAGCCCACACCACTGCAAATTGTTTTCTACCATTACTACTAGTTGCAAGAAATGAATAATAAAATGAGGGAGATGCACTCAGTAGGATCTACATTGCCAGAGAAACTGTGGGTGCCCCATCCCTGGAAGTGTTCTAGTTGAATAGAGTCCTGAACAAGTTGGTCTAGTAGATGTTCCTGCCCAAGGCAGCAGGGCTGGACCCCTGGAAGGGTTTCTAAGGTATCTCCAGATCAGGTCTGCACTTGCCTCCACTCCAAGTCAGCCAAGGGAAGCAGAGCTTAGCAGTAGAATTATTGAGGAAAGCCCCCTCATGACCCTCATTTTTTAATATGATGTTTATTGCCAACCACAATATCAGGGTTTTTTTCTTTTCACTAAAGCCCACGGACTGGATCTCAGGATGGAGCAGAGATCCTGGTGAAGGTGGCACAGCTTGGATCCACCAGGCACCCTCGAAAAAAGTCAAGGAAATGACTCGCAACAACAGATGCTCCCAATTACACAGCTCCTCTGTGAGGGTTAATGCAACAGGGAGCACAATAATGGGATTAATCATTAAGACATGTAAACAAACCCACTAATTAATAGTCCTCCCTGGGAGCACAGCCCCACACATGCATGGGAAGAAACTGTACAAACAGCCCTGGGACTCACTTTACACCTCCTGGTTTCTGTTTTGCTCATTATCAGGGGCTTGGTCATCTGACTCAGGGCTGGGGTGAGGATCTGAGGGCAGTGCTCAGCTGGTGTAAGCTGCCACCAAGGACAGCTCAACTGCAGTGGTTAATATCTACTAAGGAGTGATCTCTTCAGACCTCGGGGTTGCCTGCAGAGCAGTGTACTGCAGTCTCTGCAAATGCAGCTAAGGGTCAGCACTGGTGTTGGACAGACCAACATCCCCCTGCACCCGTCCCCCTGCACGCCCCAGAGCAGCATCCCACAATATCCCGACCACCATAGTTACCCCAAAGCATTCCTGTCGGCGATCCAGCCCAGCAGCCACCAAACAGCACCAGCAGAGAGAGGGGAAAAAAGAGAGAAAAGAGGAAGAAGGTAAGAAAAGCATCAGGGAAGCTGCGACCTCTCAGGTATGGGGACTCTGTGGCAGCTGTCCACTGCCCCACGCCTAGGTTGAAAGGCACGATGAGTAGACCACATTGTGTCCTTCAGGATGGGGCCCATCTCCAGGGAGAGACTCATCCAGCAAGCCAGGAGCTCCTGCCCTCCCTGCTGGAGGTTTTGGGTGTGAGGCACCTAGTGAAAACTCTGCTGCAAGAGGAACCTGCAGAGGGTGGGACAGTGGGCAACAGCAGGTGGGTGCATGGTCCTCCTTAGCCAAGAGTTGAGGTGGGACCTCAAGGCTTGGCCCCAACCAGCCAAAGGTAGGTGCTTCCAAGGGAACCTACCTGCAAAGCCACAATAGTTCCCATCCAAATTCTGCCAAATCACTCACCTCCATTGAGAAGTCCACTGTTTAAGAGCCTGAACTGCAGCACAGAATCTCCTGCAACCCAGCAGGACACTCACTTGGAGAAGCCAATGTGGGCTACAAGGCCCCTAGTTGTAACCAAGCCTCTGTCACTGTTTGAGCTGAGTCCCTGCCACGTGCACACAGAGCTCTAGGCAAAGCCTACAAGTAAAACATTTCTTAAAACACACAGACCCTGACTGCATGTTAGTCCAACAGGTGGAAAGTGCCTTGAAAAGAGGACAGTTTAACTCTGTAGCAGTTCTCTGGTGGAATTTCTGTTATGACCAGCCTCACAGCAGGTTATTTTGCAGTATGCAGGGGTCCCTCTTGCTTCTAGATACTGATGTCAACTGGCACAATGAGATGCTGCTCTGCAAGGAAAGAGGCACCTCTGCTAGGAACCTGCCCTTGCTCACCAGGTAAGAAGATGAGGGTTACACTCCAACTCCACCACCTCTGAGCAGCTCTGAAGAGCCAGGAGCAAGCAGCACTTGCCTGCACAATGCCTCCTCATAGGGTGCCATGGGAGGCATGAGTGAGCAGGGACTTTAGTTATGGTTCTAGTTATGTCAGCTAATTCAATTTGAACTCTTTGGAGATTTAGAGCTTTTTATTTAGGCTGTGTATGGATTGATGCATTAGCTTTCCACGTGGAGAGCTATGGATGAGCTGAGACAGCCTCTTGTTCAGGATTCACAGGCTCCGAGAGAGCAGTGGACAAGCCATGGTGACACATGAAGAGATGGCTTTGTGGGTGGACACTTGCTTATCGGTGATTGGGAGGCTGGCACAACTGGACCAGCTCAAAGACCTCCTGCTGTGCCCACAGCCACTCAGGACCCCCAAGGGGAAACCAAACCACATAGGGGAGGCAAAAGGGCTGGAAAATCTTCATGGCATGTCCCAGCATTTCCGTTGGGAAGTGCTGGACTCAGCCACCAGCTGCTCTCATCCACAACTGCTCCAGGGGCATCGCTTTGCTAACTCAGCACCATGGAGGAGAGGAGGAGGAGAAGGGCACTCCCCCCACTCCAGCCCCACATCAAAGAGGTCATGGAGGGAGAAAAAAACCATCACCACCAGAGTTTTCCCCTTGAGACCACGAGGGAAGGTGGGAGAGAGGATGGTGGGCTGGGACACGCAGAGCTGGTGAACATCCTGCAGCTCCTGGGGCTGTAGCAGCAATGGGCTGCCAAGAGGAGAGGCAGGTGTTCTTATAAATGCTTTATAATGTATAAACCCATTGGAAATCACCATGGTTCCTTTGTTCCCCTCACTCCCGAAGCCATGAGATCATCTTGTCCAGCAGGAGCCACTGTTGGAGGCAGGGGAGATGGAAAATCCTGCAGGTTTACATTATAAAGAGCCCCCATCCACAACACAAGCAACTCAGTATCTCCCCAGCTACATCTACAAGAGCGAGCAGGCGACATCGATGCTTGCTGCAAACGTATGTGGAGATACCAAGGCCTTCTCCATGGGAAGGGGTTCTGTGCCACAGCCCATGGGGGTGATCACCCTCGAGAATTCAGCTGCCCCATGCCCAGAGGGAATGTCCTTCCCTCTGGAGGATGGGTGGAGGCAGGCAGGTAACAAGCAGGGCTGGAAGGGACATGGCAACTTCCCCACATGCTCAGTGCTGGACCTTGCCAGCTCCAGAGGCCATCCCAGGAATTGTGCCACCTTTGTGGGGTAGGAGCAAGGGGACAGTAAACACAGATTACTGTACCTGTTAGCACTGCTGACAACACCCAGGAGCAGGCTGAGCCATCAACCTATGCTCCTTCAGCCATCAAAAGTCTTGACAGAAGTTGCCTTGGAAGGAAAAGGTTCTCTTGTCCTCCCAAAGACCCTCAAACCACTCAGTGCATTTTCAAGCAGCTGATGCCCTTGAACCCTGCCAGACATGCTCTGAGGGGCTGCCCTGGCAGAGGAGGGATCAGCCAGATCCCAAAGATGCCCGATCCACCCTCGTGGTGGTCTGGATGGCCTTCCAGGGGCTCAGAGCATTGTCCCCAGCCAGAAAACTTGCCCAATGCCCCTTTCCCATGCCAAGGTCTGTAGTCATCCCCCTGCCCTGCCCAAGGGCTGGTTTGTCCCTGCGTTGTGTGAGCTGAATTCTCCCATGCTCTTCCCAAAGGGAGAGCAGGAGCTGAAAGCACCGGGCAAGGAATGGAGTGAGGAGGGTGAGGAAGGCAAAAGCAACGAGCCAGGAAGGGTGAGAACCAGGAGAAGGAGCCACCGCCCAGTCTGGGGTGAGATGGGAGGGATGGATTACAGGCTGTAATCCATCGAGTGACCTCGGGGCTCTGACACAGCCACCCCGAGAGCCTCGCACAGTACCTGAGCTGTGGACAAGGACAAGGCTCCAGTCTGCGTGGCTGCCAGGCCCTCCCCTCTCACCAGCACTAACGCCACCGCCGCCAGTGTCAAAGGCACAAAGAGAGAACAACAGCATGACAAAGGAGCGTGAGCCTCTCCTCTCTTCTCCTCTCCCTCATTGGGCACCAATGGGGCACCACAGCCCTGGGGCCCAGGGGGTGCCCCTTGCCTGCGAGCATCACCTTGGCACCACACATCCCTCCCTGTGCTCACACTGCACCACCTGCCCCAATCAGCAGCAAGAAAGGAGGGCAGAGCAGCATGAAACTCATCCTTGGCTGCTCCTTCCCTCCATAGCACAGGCAACACAGACATCCCACTATCCGCCACAAGCTCAGTACCAGAGCCCAACCATAAGGTGATGCTCAGCAGGGACACACTGCAGGGCAAGCACACAGCACCCTGCACCCACTGTGATGCTGCAAAGGCTGCTGGCACAAATCCCAGCAGTCACATTCTCTGAATGCAGGGTTCTGGAGACAGCACCTCCCCTCAGAGCAGAGGAAAAGTCATTGGCCAGGGAAATCATTTCCAGCACAAACAAGTTCAGAGGGCAGCTCCACCCTGATGGCTACTGCTTTTGCTGTCTGCACTCCAAGATGCGTAGCGGGTGTATAGCTCCAGCTCTGCCAGCCTTAGGTCTTTCCCCCTCTCTAACAGCCCCTTCTGCTCTGTTTCAAATCCACTTTCACCACCAACCTCTCCCTAGCACCTCCAGCTTGCCTTGCCTTGCTCCCTGTCTGCTTGCTCACCAGCATTTGACAAACAAGGAGAAATACATCTCTGGAGCAGCCACACATCGCTGCAGAAGCAGAGCAGAAGGGTGCAGAGAAATAAAACCACAAAATCAGGGTCTAGTTGCCATCACAACACAGGTGCATCCTTTTCCCACCATGGCCACAGGAAGGCACGGAGCTGACAAGGATGACGGCCACTTACGCCAGGGCAAAAGCCACCAGTGCTCCCACCACCACGATGAAATCCAGGATGTTCCAGAGGTCTCGGAAGTAGGAGCCATCCTGCAGGATCAAGCCTTGATCAATCATCTGGAGGGAAGAAACAGAGAGAAAAACAGGCAGGGAATGAGCAGTTCAGACATCAAGTGGAAGCAGCCACCAGCAGGTCAAGCTGGGGGACAGGGACACTGCTACACTGCTGGGGAGTAGCAGACTCGTCCCTGTGTCCTGGAGCATCATATGTGGGAGTCTGAAGGCTAATAATAGTGGTGCTGAGCACTCTGGACTCCCATTGCTGAGAACCAAAATTTAAGGCCTCCAGCATGCAAATTTAGGACCAGAATGGAAAAACATCTCCCATATCCTGCAAGGATGCTGCCAATCTCAGCACTCACAGCCTGCAAGGGGCTCTTACCTTGATAACCATCTCAAAGGTGAAGACGCCAGTGAAGACATAGTCAAAATACCTCAGGACCTGCAGAGGGAAGTCACAGGTGCTCTGCAGCCGCTGCCAAGCAAACAGGCCCACTTGTACCCATGCAGACCACACTACCACTCCACATCATGACTTGCTTGGCTCAGGTGCAGACAGAGGGTTGGTTTGCTTGCCCCAAACCCAGCTTGTTCCCTAAGAGTTCAGGACAGCCATAAACCCAGCCTGTGTAGGCAGGAGGGAATAATTTCCTGTGCATGACACAAGTGGCTTGGGATTCATGCTGTGAGCTGGAATTGTGCGCCCCCATACCAGTGCCTGTA
This sequence comes from Scytalopus superciliaris, assembly GCA_013400415.1. Classification (NCBI taxonomy): domain Eukaryota; kingdom Metazoa; phylum Chordata; class Aves; order Passeriformes; family Rhinocryptidae; genus Scytalopus; species Scytalopus superciliaris. The sequence continues at coordinate 378,689 of VXBX01000791.1, read as the reverse complement.
CACCAACATCTTCCCAGTTTAAGCTACTTTACTGCTGACAAGGTACCCTGGACTGCAGCCCAGGCTCTAAACCCCTCATGTGGGAAGCTGAAAGTGATTTCCAGGGTTTATAAAGGAAGGTGATAGGGAAGAAGTCAGACTCCATGGCACGGTGCAGGTGCTGCCACCAGCTGCCCTGATCCCTGCCCCACATGTGCCCCACCACAGAAGCTAAAATCCTACAGGACCTCTGACCGCACTGCGTGCGGGACAGGGGGAGCGGGAGAGGGTTGCAATCACTTTGTTGCGGTCGGAGTTGGTGAGGACAGGATCCTCGGCCGCCAGGGCGATGCTGCTGGCGGCGATCACCAGGAGGATGCACATCTCGAAGTAGCGCAGGTTCACGATGTAGTGGCAGGCCCTCCGCACCCTGTGGGGACACAGCCCACACCCCGACCTGTGAGCCCCTGGCAGGCCCCGTGCAAAACCCACCCCACATCCCCACCTTGCAGGGTGGAAAGATGGGCAGCAAAGTCGGAGGAGCAAGAGAAGGGAGCCCAGGGGGAATTTGGGCTTGCTGACCCCTTTGCTTGGCTGTCCCATCCACCCAGACACCCCACATCCAGGCAGAGGGAGTCTCTGAGAAACTGGGGCATTTATTCCTCCAGACTGATGAAGTTGGGGAAAATCTATAGGGGACCATAAAACTGCAGATAAATATAACAAACAATGAATAAAAATCCCAACTCGCTATCAGCAGTTGGGAGAAAGAGCCATGAGCATGGCTGGCACATGAGGGAGAGCACTGCAGGGCTTGGAGAACACTGCAGCTTGTTATCAAGGTTCTTTGGGAGATATTCAGGCTCCTTCCCAAGGGGATTCCCTGTTTTCAGTGATGTCTGGTGGTCTTTCCCCTTGCAGCCCTTCCCAATCCCAGGGCTCCTATGGTCCAAAAAATGTCTCACGGGTTGGTGGTGCTGAAGATGAACATGGAGCTGTGCGGCACCATCGCTTTGCCTGTCTCGCTTTTTTCCTTCTTCCGCTTCTTCTTCTCCATCTCCTCCTCATCCTCTTTGGTCTCGGCCTCCTTTAAGGGGCTGGCTTCGCCGTCTGTCTTGTTGCTAACTGCAGGAAAGCGAGAGCCTTTGCCCGGCCTTGCACCCAGTCAGCACCCTGGGGTGTCCCTGTCACCCAGGCACATGCAACTCCCCTGATTCCTGCTTTAAATCCCTGTGCTGTTACGGGGAGAGGGACCAGATGGGAAGAAAAGAAGCTGCTGTGATGAAGCACATGAAGTGGGGCTTAACAAGGCCAGTTTTCACCATGCTGTTTAATTAATAACTCTCTTTAAAGCAGCTCACCTTGACAGCAAGGATGCTGTTAAGGTGTTTGAGCAGCAGCAAGCTGGTGGAAGCTGTGGATGTGTCAGGAGAAACAGGGAATGCAAGTGTTTTGCCCAGGAGGAGAGGAAGGGGTAATGAGGAATCAGATGAAGGTGTGAATGGGAAGGAGGTGAGAAAGGGACCTGGTCCCCAGGGGATGCTGGCACATCAGCATTGCTTTCAGGGCTCCCCTGCAAAATTGAGGTGCTGGAGGGAGGTGCTGCAAGGAGCATCAAGGTAACCCCCTCCCAGCTGATGGATGTGGATTGGAAAAGCCACGCAAGCGGCTTTCCATCCCCACAGGGTCCCCGAGGGCTGGGAGAGGGGCTCAGGAAAGAGAGATGGCTCCTCACTCTGTACCACAGCGGAGTCGTGGACATCGATCATGATGGTGGTGCTCTCCGTGGCCTTCTCGGTGTTGGGGGTGATGGAGGAGAGGTCGGGCTCGCTCCGGCTGACGGTGCGACTGCCCTGCAGCAGTGCTTGCTCGCTGGTGTCTGGGCTGCTGCAGTCCTGCTCCGTCAGGGTGCCCGTCTTCCCCTGGGAGGGCTCGGGTGCTGCGTGTGGGGGGCTCCCCTTCTTGGCAGTCCCAATCATATCAGCATCACCGGCAGGGACCCCGTTTGTCCTGCAGGAGGGATATGAGAGGGGAAAAAAAGGAGTGAGAAGGAGAGAGGAGGAGGAGCTGTGGGAACGGCAAGATGCCCCCCTCCAGGTACCAACCTGACGGACTCTCCGCTCGCCTCCGTCTCCCCCTGAATCAGCGCCTCGGTTGCGGCCACGTCCCCACGCCGGTCCCCATCCTGTGTCCCCTCCATGGTGCTGGCCTCCTCCAGACCCATCTCCTGGCTGGCCGAGTGGCTCCCCAGGATGCCAGCTTGCTCCTTGCCCTCCATCCGTGCTCTGCGGTGCCGGCTGCGCCGCTGGCTCTGCCTCATCCTGGCCCTATCCTCAATGCCACCTCCTGCCCCATCCTGCTCACCCGGCTCACAGTTCCCGTGGCATGATTTCTGCTGCCACATATCCCGCCTGGCGCGGGGCGATGGGCTCCTCCTGTCCTCACCACCACCAGGGTTGGCTCCCGGGACAGGCTGCTCTGATCCCTCGGCCAGCGGCCGCTCGCCCTTGCCCTGCTCCTCAGCGCATTTCTCCAGGGTGATGCCGTCCCCTGGTTTCCTCCTGCGGAAGATGCTGGCGTGGGGGTTGATGAGGGGCGGCTCGTCCTTGTTGATGCCCTCCTGGCTGGACATCTGCATGTGCCGGCGCAGCTGGCTGGTGCGCTGCTCCCACACCGACATGTGGTGCCGCCTGCGACGCTCCCGCCTGTGACAGGGGACAACAAGGAGTCAGCATCCCGGCTGCCCCCACCCCCTGGTGAAGCATCCGCCCTGGATTTAATTTGGGAATCCCAGGGAGAGGGAAATGCCACCACCAGGGTTACGGGCTGTGCTAAGATTTCAACAGCATCCCCCTGGTGCTGGCAGGGGCTGGAAACGGGGCTGACACTGTGCTCCTGCCCCTTCAGAAGGCATCAGGCTGATGAATCGCCAGCCCCAGCAGCCTCATCGCTGCCCTGAAGCCTTTCAGGAAGCATGTCCGGCTTCTGGGAGCAGCCAGCACCCTGGCTTGTCCTGTTGCGGACAGGCAGGGACTACCTTCCTCTTGTGTGATTGCCTGGAGCCACCTTAAACATGGGTCAAGCCCTCTCGCTGCATCCAGGGATCCCTTCTTGCCTCTTGCCCAGCGCATCCCGGGTAGGAAGCCTGCCCCGAGGCTTGGGGAGCAGCGATTTTGACCGTCTGCAGGGAAAGGAGCTGTACTGGGCTTCTCTGCGTGGAGGACTAGGCTATGCCATGAAAACCTTTGCAGTGTCATAAAACGCGCACGCAAACACCCTGAAAAAGACAGACGCGCCCTTCCCGACACACCTAAAGCACAGAGGAACACCCACGAGCACATACACTGCTCACACACCGCGGCACATCCACGGGCGGTGACACGCACGTACTGCACAGCACCACACACGGCACGGGGGGGCTCGGCACACACCGGACCACACACGCACAAACGGGGTGCAGGGGAGCACACGGATACAGGCGCGCACACACACACCCACACACACCCCTGTCCGCCCCGACCCCGCGGACGGACAGACAGCACAGGAGCCACAGACGGACACGCGCCCCCGCCGCCCACATACAGGTGGCTGCTGCGTGGCTCCCACATCGACATGTGGTGTCTCCTCCGCCTGTCTCTTCTGGGGAGGAAAAAACAAACGGGTTCAATCCCCCCCTTCACCCCTTCCTTCTGCTCCTGCGGGCAGCACAGAGAGGTGTCCCCCCACCCTTTGCCGATGGGCTGCTGGGATGCCGGAGTGCAGCAGCCGGTGGGGAACCCCTGCATGGACACAGTGAGCCCCCACTTGCACACTGGCTGCCCACACTCACGCTGACACGCTGTGATCCGTTTCGTGGGGGCCACGGAGCCTTCCCCACACCATGCACCGGGAGAGCAGTGCAGGCTGCAGTCCTCCAGAAGCCCCCACATACATTCTTGGATATTTAACAGCTGTTTCAAACTGCTCCAAAGTCACTTTTCCCAAGAAACACGTGGCAATTGGAAAGAGGATGCAGTGCATCAGGCCAGCTGCTCAGAACCATCACCACGAGTTGATGCTGTCCTAGGGCTGCAGAGAGCAACATGAAGCTCCCCAGCAAACACAAGGCACAAGCCCAGGGTGAGATGCCACAGTGCTCCTGTCACCTGAGCAGCCCTTACACAGAGAAGGTTAACAGGGCTGGCAGTGTCCTTCACCACCACTACCAGCTCTGGGGACTCCAGGCTTTATCCTTTGCATCAGGACAGAAAAGATTCGGATAACCACAGCTCCAAGGAAACCGCTCCAAGCAGATGCAAGCACTGAATCATACATCTCTGAGCTGGAAGGGACCTACAAGGATCATGCAGTCCAGCTCCTGCTCCTGGCCCTGCCCAGGACAACCCCAAGAATCACACCATGAGCACTGTCCAAATGCTTCTTGAGCTCTGGCAGGTTTGGGACTGTGACCACTTCCTGTGAGTCTGAAGACATTCCCCCTTGTCCTATCATTTGTCAAAAGTCCCTCTCCAGCTCTCTTATAGCCCCTTTAAGTACTGGAAGGTGTTTTAAGGTCTCCCTGGAGCTTTCTCTTCTCCAGGCTGAACAACTTCAACTCAGCCTGTCTCCATAGGAGAGGTGCTCCAGTCACGCTGGTGATTACGGCCCCTGTACAGCCACATGCATGGGAACAGCCCAGTGCCACGCTCAAGGCAGGGACCAAGCTGCAGGCACCCACTGCCGTCCCCGCAGCAAGTGGCCGAGCCTCCAGACGCATCCACGCACCACGTTAGGCACCAACACATGACAGCAGCCGCACGCGCCCATCTGGCCACCCACTCGCCAACCAGCCCCACGCCATCTGCACTGCCAGCGCCCGTGTGTGGATCCAACACCCCACCCGGCACCGCGGCCGCCCGCGCCAGCCTGGCCACGTGGGAGTGCTCATCCCGTGGGAGTGCTCATCCCGTGGGAACGTTCATCCCTGTGGGAACGCTCATCCCCGCATGCTGCCGGACCTCTCCGCAAGCTGGGCACCCACACAGGAATGAAGCCATCTGTGTCTGTGCACACCCAAAGGCAGAGACTGGCTTGGCTTCACCGTGCCCTTTGGTACTGGCTCTGCTCTGGCTTGTCCCTTGCTCTGTTGTCCCCACTGTCCCTCCCTGGCTGCTGGCCTTTGTACAGCACCACCAAAAGCACATCAGACCTCATGCTGGCGACAGTCACCCCCATGGCATCACACTCCCTGCCCCTGATCTTATCCATACTGATGAGTGGGAGGAGCTGGAAAAAAAGACCTGTGAATACCAATACCTCTAATTTCAATGCCACTAGAACAACAAGGGAACATTACAGATCTGTTTGCCCAACCAGCTCTGTCTCATGATGACTAGCACACTGTCAGGGATGCACAGCATGGGCAAATCCTTTACTGCCCTAATATATTCCATCTTCCTCTCTTCTATCTGTCCATTCTTCAGCCTCTTCTGCAGCCTAAATCCCTCTATTTCCTTGCTTTATCCAACACATTCCCACTGGTAGCCAGAAACAATCATGACATACAGATTCCACCATCTCTCCCATAACCCCCCCGAGTACTCGGCCAGACACAGATTTATCATGAACATCCCATCACCCCCAAAACAGGGTGAAATTGGTGGCTGCTGGGAGATCAGGCAGGGCTTACACGTATCCCCAGTTTCTGCTGCCCCTAAAACCATGAGTGATGCACACAGGACAGGGGATCATGGGATCCCACTGCTGCCAAACCGGGGAGGGGGCTGTTCCCTGTGGTGCCTCCAAACCCCCCAGATCAGCACTGGCCTGAAGACAGCAGTTTCTCTTAGCAAATCTGCAAGAGATTCTGCCGTGTATGAGCTCGGCTGGATTTCAAAGCATAATAAAACCTAAAATTCCCTGGGAAGGGATTCTATTAAAAAAAAAAAAAAAGAGGGAAAAAAAATAAAATAATCCCTTCAGCTGTACTGAAATGTACTGTTTTGGGAAACAAATCAAAACGCCTCGTTCCAATGTTGACTTTGAAAGTTTTATGTGATTTAGACCATATGACACTGCAAAATAAAGAGAAAAAAGGCATCTAGAAAGGAAAAAACAGAATTTTCTCCTGCTGAAACGTGGAGACAAGGCTCCTTAACACCAGGCTGCAGGTTTATGTGGTTTGAGGCTTTTCTTTTTTTGCTCAAATCAAATTTCTGTACTATCAAACGTGATTTCACAAACCTGCTCCATCTCTCTTAACTGCATTCACTCCCAAGGAAGGAGCCCGGGGGAGATTTGTGACACTGCTGCTCCCTTCTCCCCAGCCCTGGCTGTTCTCCTGCAGCTCTGCCACAAAGAAATGCTCCCCAGGAAGAAATATCACCCCTCCTCAAGAATAACTTGAGATACCTTCCTCCTCCCCAGCCTCCTTGCCCACCCTTAGCATCAGCCCTGAGTGTTTGAGCTCATATTTGGGGCTAAAAACCTTTTTTAGCATATTTCTGCCATGCCCAAGCACCGAGGCTGCTGCTTGGGGTAAGGGCTGGAAACTCAAGGTCCTCCAGGGTGATCTGGTCCCCATGCTGTCACTTTTCCAAAGGCACTGCTGCTCATGGGGAGCACAGTCCTAGATGTCAAAGCATCCATCCATCCACAGGAAGACACCTAGAGAGGGTCACCCCATGCAGGGACCTCTTCTTCTCATGGAAGTCCCCACAACCAGCCATGCCAGGTTCTGTGGCAGCTCTGTGCCCTTTTAAGAAACCTGGCTGGGCTCAGGGGGGTCACTGGGGTAGGACTGGGCAGGGTGGGTAACTCACTCAATAGCAGGCATGTTTGGGGCAGACATGGGGCTGACTTCCTTGGCTTTCTGAAGGGCGTGCTTCTGGTTAAAGGCCTCCTCTTCCTCCTGCTCATCCTGCAGAGAAAAGAGGGGCGTTGCTTATTGAGATGCTGAGGTTTCAAGGGAAGGTGCAGCCATTGGAAGCAGCAAGGGATGTGCAGGGCTACTCTTCATGCCAAGGCATGAGGGATAAAGGGGGACCTGTATTTCCAGAGACAGCCTTTATTTTCATTATGCTGCAGGGATGCAACTTCGCCACTACACCAGATCTTACTGAAGGCGTCAGCACCACTTAAATAAGTGAACCCAGCCCACTCCAAGCAAGAGCTGGGTTGTGCACACTAGAACAGCCCCAGACAGCGTAGACCAGCTCAGCCCTCCCTTCTTCACAGCCACAGGGGCTAGACAGGCATCCCCCCAACAGAGTGGGAGGCAAAGCATCCATGAATGACCCCGGCAGAGACCGGATTGATTTAATGAGTATGGTTGTGTCTCCGGAGCAAAAAAATGTCATTAGGAGTCATTAGTGTGCATTCAGCCTTTTCAAAAACTCAGCTCTCTCTTAATTGATGCTGCTGGCATGCCGTGGGGCTCTCCCATCCCTCTCACCCCAGTGGCAGCCAGCAGCCCCTGGAAGTGCCATCTGTACCCACTGCGGGAGGACAGGGACCCCCCACACACACACCCTCAGGCAAACCAGCACCATGCCCCATTTTGGGTCAGATTTACACCAGCGTGGAAGCCTTGCAGTGAGCCCCAGGGACACGAGTAATAGGCACAGGCTGTGCAAAAATCTGGGCACCACGGGATTGCTGGTCTGCTCCAAGGAGTGGCAATGACCCTTGCAACTCTCTCCTACTCACCGCTATCCAGATGGTGCCCCAACAATTTAGCATTCCCCAAATATTTCCCAGCATGGTCTTAAAAACAGCTAAGCCAAATAACCTTCTTAAGCACCAGACTAAATTGCATCCTAAATCACATCCGCTGCCCTGCAGGCAGATGGGGAATAAATACTGACACCACTGGAAAGTGCTTCCCACTCCACATCTCCAGAGTGCTCAGGCAAATAACAGTCCCTGCATCAGATCCCATCTGACCACTGAGGGTTATCTCAATCTGACTGGCAGCAAACAGAACTGGGGAGCTTAAATGGAGAAATAGTTAAAGCCACACTTGAAGTGTAGGCGGTCCTGGAGAGACCAGCAGGCTTAAAGCACTTTCCTAAATCCAAGTCTAAATGGCTTTGCCCCCACTCCCTCCACGAGAGAAGAAAAATGAGCAGCAGGAACGTACCTTGGTGAGCTCCTGAGCGTTGGCCAGGTTGTCCACGGCAATGGCCAAGAAGACATTCAGCAGAGTATCTGTGAGCAGCTAAGGATGCACAAGCTGTGTGTTAAGGACATGCGTGTCTGCAGCTACCAAGGGAGGGTGGCCCTGATGGCTCCTTGCCAGCTCAATGAGGGGCAGCCAAAGGCATAAACTCCTCACCCATCCCATACCAACAGCCCTCAGTGCACCTCCAGACAGCAGCTCCTCTGTGTTTGGGATACTCAGCACTGCCACATGTGTTGTGGGTCTCCCCCAACTGGGAGAGGAGGAAGGAGCAGTGGGTAGGGAGGGTAATGCCCTCAGAGAGGGTAATGGGATGGGGTTGTCACCACTAAAAGCACAGCAGCCAGGTGGATACAGTTTCCAAACAAGGTGAGGACGATGAAATAGATGGAGGACCACATCCCTGAGCGAACGCCTCCCTGGGAGCGGATGCCGTTGTACATCACCTCGTTCCAGTCCTCACCAGTCAGGATCTGCAGGAAAGCAAAACAGCAGCTCTGTCACCTGCACCTTCTTGTCACCTGGATTTATCCCACCCTTGATCTATGCAACCAATGCAGAGGAGCCAAGTACAGAGACCCTTGTGCAGTAGATAACCCAGCTCTAAGCTGCAGCACCTGAGGGAGACCATGCTGGACACTGCTGAGTATTTAGGTCTCCTCAGAAGAGTTTTGAAACTCTTTATCTTCTGTAACATCTCTTATCTTCTCTTACCATCCACTTTGTTATACAGGAGAGGGAGGAAGTGAGTTACACCCTAACAGCTGATGGAGGAGATCCTGTTTGGTTTAAAGAGCCCCTTCCAGCCATGGGGGAGTGAGCAGGTGATCCCAAGTCCCTTTAGCTGTGTTGCCTTGCAGCCCAGCTCTTACCTGAAACACTGTCATGATGGCAGCAGGGAAAGTGTCAAAGTTGGCTGATGGAGTCCCATCCATGAAGTTAAACCTGGAAGAGGAACCAGATGAACATAAATTGAATGAAATACTAAGGTCAACAAACTCCTGACTGCTGTGCTATCAGCTCTGTTGTGCTTAGGAGGACCTTTCCCCACCCCAAAAAAAGTCTCCTGAGCATTTGGTGCCAGAACCAAAAGGTTTCGTGGCTAGAAGGGCCCACACAGCCTGAAAGCATTTCCATGTGGGAAAAGTACCACTGTTAGAAGCAGACTGAGGGGGAAGGCTTACAGTTTTCCTGGGCACCTAAAGAGGGTGTCATCACTTGGTTTTAACACCAAGAAATTCCTATTCCTCAGACTTGAAACAACCTACCTGCCTCCAAACAGCTGCATTCCCAGCAGGGCAAAGACTACAATGAAGAGGAAGAGGAGGAAGAGCAGACTGATAATGGACTTCATGGAGCTCATCAGTGAGACCACCAAATTCCTCAGGGATGCCCAGTACCTAGAAAACAAAGACATTGCTGACATCACCAGCAGGAGAGCAGGAGTGATTTGATCTGGGCTGCAGCCCCAGTTCCAAGAGGAAGACTGACAGGCACTGATGGTTGGTACGCACTTGGTTATTTTAAATATCCGCAGAAGACGAAGGGCTCGTAGGACGCTGATCCCAAAAGAGGTTCCTGGTCTGAATATAGCCCAAACCACTTCAAAGATGCTTCCCACTGTGACCTGAGAAGCAGACACAGCTACAAGTCAAAGACAGGCTCAGGACAGGCTGTTGTAGGAAAACATCACCTTGCCGAAGACCTCGTGTCTCAAGATGGCACAGGGAGGCTGTCCCCGCAGAAGGACCTCCCTTTCCCACTGTGAGGGCCATTTTCTCCCCCTTGGTGCCTTGCATTGCAGACTCATGCCAAACATCTCCCCCACACCCACAGCAGCTCCAGGGCCACTTACCCCACAGTCGAAGCAGTTGAAAGAAGAGTGGAAGTAAAGGCGTGGTCCCATCCCATACATCTTTAAGGACATCTCCAGGAGGAAGAGCCCAAGAAACAGGAACTCTGCATAGTCTGAAAGAGAAAACCCAAACGTGCTACCCTTGGGACACTGAGCTGTGTGGAGCATCCTGCATGAGCCCACCCATACAGCATACCACAGAGATAGGACAAGTCAAGGACCATGCTGCATCACCAAGCTCTCAGGGTCTGGGATGAAGGAAGCTTGTCTGTGAGGAGCTAAATTGTGTGTAACAGAGCATCAACCCCATGAGTGAATCATTCAGGGTAGCTGCACCAGTGTCACAGGGGTTTGAGAGGACTAGAGATGGCCAGCACAGAGCAGTGCAGCTCTTCAGCATTATTTGACAGTGGTTGAGGCGTCTGCAAAGGCATCAACCACATGACACTGTAGGGGAATATTAGCAACCTGGATTTAAATGGTTGCATGGCTGGAACTTGGCCAGGGAAACCAAGCCGAGCAGCCAAGAGCCAGTGAAAAGCTTCTCCAGCTATTTCATGAACATTTAGCAGGCAAGAGCCTGGCTCTTCACCTTGTCCAGAAGATGCTTCTCACCACGACCAGCTGCCATACGACACCTCGGCGTGCTGGGATCCTGGCAGGCCTGAGCACACTATTTCACATTTGGGCAGACCCGGTGTTTGACTGGGACATTTTCAAGGTGAGTAAGAATAACACAGCTGAGAAAGCAGCACTGTCCCTGCTGCAGTAGCTCAGGAGTAACACATGGCTGCCGTGGAGTGCCTCCAAGACCTGATCTTGTACCATGGCCCACAGCCTGAGGGATGCTCCAGCAACTGGAAGCTTGGAATGCCTATGCCATGCTCTGAACCAAAATTGTAATGCCATGACCAGTCCCATCCCTGCAAACTCACACCTTTCAGCAACTGTTTATGGGCATTCAAAGGTGGATCTCCAGCAGGATTTCCATCACCACTGTTCACAATTTTAGGATAAACCCCACTGAGACCCACATTCTATTTCTCTTTCTTGACAAACACATCTGACCTGAAGGACATGAGGCTAGTACAACTCCTCCACATTTTCTCACAGCCCTTACTGGCCAAAGAGGCCAAGGACAAAGCTTTGTCATCAACAGTGAATGTAATTCAGGTTATTCCCCATCCTCTCCATAGCAGCATGGTTCTGGTGGGACTCATTCCCACATGCCCTGAGGCAAGGAGTGAGGGTGTGCTGCAACCCCCAGCTACTAGAGATAAGAAGGTGTTCCCTGCCCAGGCAGAGCTCTCACACCTACACAAAGCCTAGGGACTCACAGAGGAAGTGGGTGAGCCAGGCTGGCTGGTTGTGATGGACGATGGCCACGCAGGCAGTGTTGAGAGCCACCAGGCTGAGGACAATCCAGTAGAACACCTGGGATTTCACCATGTGGCGAACGGAGATGCGCAGAAGTCGCTCCTTGTGTCGTAAGTAGGAGGCACTGTCCATTCTGGCGCCTTTGAGGCCAGACTGACTCATGGGGTTACCTAAAGGGAAAGAGGGGGAACAAGAAGTTAGGTGCTCCAGTCAAGGTGAGTGAAGGAGTTGGATGCTCCAGACCTTCCCTGCAACATGAGACAGGACAGATGGCTCACAGACATTGCTCTTATGGGACATGACTTAGCCAGATGGTTTTTATGTGTCACAGGGGGCAGCAGGAGGTTTGCCCCCTTTGCTGCCAAACTGGCAGAGATGGCTGATCTGTGACAGTCTGCACATGATGGGTGTGACTCAATAAGTTGGCAGGGTTTTGGGGAAGCAAGCTGCAAAGTGCACTGACCCAAGGTTGGGTGAAGAGGTCTTCTCCGTGCCAGTCTCCGCTCGCCTACAGAGGAGATATCAACACAGTGCTCGTCACTCGAGTCACGGTTCATGGCATCTGTCCGGTTCCTTTTGATGGTGGCTCGCCTGAGCACTGGGAATGGAAGAGGAATGGGTGTTGGACATTGGCTCAACTCTGCTAGAAGCCAGCTCATTGGACCAGGACTGGTTGATTAGTACTTAGGTTTGGTAACAGGATGGAGAGACCCAGGCGATCCTAGTCCAAAGCCATTCCACGTGTGGGATCATATATCTTCCAGCCTCCACGTTCTCTCAGGGGTTAAGCTGTCAATCCACCTCCCCACACCCCTCTCTTGGGCTGCAGATCCCTCTGGGGCATCCCGAGACCTCCCGTCACAGCTGGAGGGTCTCAACCAGACAGGTAGAAGGAAGGGCAGGTAGATTTTAAGGACAGTGCTTGTCTTACCTTCTAAAGCTGAGGTTCCAGAATTTTTGTTCTCTTCAGCCAGCATGACTTCCTCTATGCAAAACACACAGTTCAGCATCAGGAGACAAGACATCATCAGACATCACTGCCTTGTACCTAAACACTTTTCCCAGCCTGGAGGCTGGCTTTAGGTTGCAAACTCTTATCAAGTATTGGTTAGGAAGGTGGCAAATGGCAGCTACCACACACTCTCAGAAGGAAAAATTACTTGTAATCAGCCCTTCTCCCTCCACTGTCATTAACCTCACCAAGAAGTTGAACATTGTAGTCCTGTCTGGGGCTCTGTAACACAACCCAGGGCCAAAGCTGAAGTCTGGGACTCAGGGTCATTTCAAGATACCCATCTTTTGCAAGCCTGAATGCTAGATAAAAGTGTAAATCTTCCCTTCACAGAGCTCAATGCACTGACCTGATTCCTGTGAGGAGCAACCAAGGACATGGACTGTGGCAGTTTGGGAACCAACACCCACAGGCTGTCACGCTTGGCTCTGGGTGTCAGCAGGAAGCTGGAACCTCCACCACCCCAAGCCCTTGCTCAGGTCCAGGAGCCCCAAGGTAGGGACCAGTAAGTGCATCCCCTCCAGGTGGCCCCAGGAGGAGATTTAACTGGGAAGCCAGTCTCACCATTCACTGCTCTACTTTCCCACTGCCCACCACTGCAGAGGACTCCAGCAAATGTCAAGAGAAAGGAAACCATCACAGAGCAAAGCTGACAGCCGTGTTGTTCACAGCCTCCCCTGGAGATGTAACATGCCTTGTGTACACAATATGACAGTTTCATGCCACAGAACAAGAGTTTTTGTCAGCGGTTGGTGATGTCCTTGTTTGCAGCTTGGCTGGACCATCACACCAAGCTCACCCAACATCACCGTGTGAGCACCTGAGCCACTGCGGGGTTGCACTGGATGTTGCTCAGGGATTCCTTTCCATCCCCACTACCCCACATGACCAGCAGTCTGTGGTGCCTGTGGTTCCCCCAGGGCCCTCCCGGCCTCTGAGCCTTTACCCGCTTTGTCTATCCATGCCCGGTATCCGTTGAGCTCCCGCTCGATCTGCTGCTGGCGCCGCAGCTTCATGAAGGCTCGGCGGTTCTCCACTCGCTCACGCTCTTTGGCAAACTCCCTGGGGAATGGCAGAAGGGAGTGGTGAGAGCAGGTCTGAGGGGCAGCAGGATGTGCAGGGGGCTGAGGAACTATGAGGATGGCAGAGTTTGCCAAGGTGATTGTTGATTGTTGGGGAGATGCACAGCCATCCCCAGCCAATGCATGGCCAGGGGATGGGTGAGCAATCAGGGAGGAAAAAGGGGGCATGGATGGACATGAGCAAATCCCCTGCTTGACTGCTCAGTCCTACATGCCCCAGCTGGGAGCTGCTGCCGTTCAGGAAGATGGTCCCAGCACCACCTAACTCCAGAACTAGCTCAGCTTCTGTGTCCCTCTTCAGGCAATAAAAACCAGGCACTGGGAAGAGGCAGCGAGGAGATGGAGGAGGGCAGGTGCTGTCCCCTGCCTTTATCTCCTCCTCTGAATTCCATGTCTTTCCAGTCTCTCTTTTCCCAGGACTTGAGACATCCCTGTTGTCCTCCTCTGGATTTCAGTGTCTCACAAGAACTGTCTAGGTGTGATGACCAGCCCAGAAGAGGACAACAGCTTGGGGCAGTTCTGCAGTGGGCAGGAGGTCAGGCAGCACTGCAGGGGCTCCATGCAGACCAGGGCATGTCAAAGCAGAAATAACGCCGTGCCTGCTGCAGCCTCTAACACATGTGGTGCACGGAGGCAGTAGCAACCATGTGCTCATGTGCACTGCTAAGCACACAGATAAACACACTCCTCAGTACACAAGACATGTGATTCCACCTATAGCCCAGCCCAGAGCTGTGTGAAGACACCCCCATTTGCAAAGTACATCAAACACAAACAGAAAAATGGAAATATTTGGCAGGGAACACGGGAGTGGCAATCGGACAAACTCCACCCACACCAGGGGTATAGGCTTCTAGGAGGTCCCACCCCCATGTTTGGGCACACTGTGTACCTGGGGCACCTTGACCCACAAGTTACACCTTCATTGACATCACATTTGCACACAGGGAGCATCCCTCACACCAGACATCCCCCCAGCACACCCTCCCTTCCTTGCAACAACATCAGGGGGTCACCATGTGCTGGCTGCAGCTCCCTGTCCCATCCTCAAGTCTCAGCATCCACAGAACTCAGCCCTCAGCCCCCTCTCGATCCCAGGGTGCTCTGAGGGAGGCATGATTACAAAGAACAAATGGCACTGTTCTCTCTGGAAGATGAACATCTCTCTCCCCAGAGACTAGCAGCAATCTCAAACCTCGAAAAATAAAATATATTCAAAAGAACTGAAAGGACTGGTCTGTCTGCTGCAGAGAGAGTTCAAGTGCATTACCCCAGCTGAGCTATTACACCCTTGATGCTGTGTGGGCTTTTGCATGTGTGTGTGTGCGTGTGTTTGTGTGGAAAGCCCTGAATGTTCCCTGCATCTCTTGTTTAAGATCCCCAGACAATTCAAGCGTTTTTAATTCTACCCCAGGAAGGTGAAGCTTCCTGCCGCTCTGCCATTAAGCATCAAATGACTCTCCCCCTCCAGCACTGGCTTTCAGACTGAAATGAGACTTTCTTCACAGGGCAGGGAAGGGGGAGAGAACAAAAGGCAAGGAAGAGAAAAGCAGCCTAAGTGAAGGGAAGGAGGGTGGGAGGAGACGGGGGAGAAGGAAGGACCTCCCACAGCCAACAGTGAAATGCACTTTTAGTTTTGGGCATGCCATGCCAAAAACCCTCCTTGCCCTATCTGGAGCAAAGAAAGGAGCATTTTGGCTGTGCTATCATTCCTCACCAGCCTTTGTTTGTAAATTTGGGATGTCAAAAAATGAGAAGATGCCATTTGCAGTCCAAGTTAAGGGGAAGTTGCCTCTCTTCCTCTGGTTTGGTCCTCTGGTCCTGAACCTCTGCCCTACAGACCATAACCCCATGTCAGCCAGCACCTTGACAGCACTTTTCCCAGCCCATACCCTGTCCATATAGAACCATAGAATCATTTGGATTGGAAGGGACCTTAAAGACCATCTCATTCCCTGCCATGGCAGAGACACCTTCTACCAGACCAAGGTTCTCCAAGCCCCATCCAATCTGGCCTTGAACACTTCCAGGGATGGGGTATCCACAACTTCTCTCGGCAACCTGTGCCAGGGCCTCACCACACTCACGGGGAAGAATTTCTTCCCAACATCCCATCTCACCCTGCTCTCTGTCAGTCTGAAGCCATTCCCCCTTGTTCTCTCACTCCAGGCCCTTGTCCGAAGTCCCTTTTCATCTCTCTTGGAGCCCCTTTAGGCACTGGCAGGGGCTCTAAGGGTTCCCTAGAGCCTTCTCTGCTCCGGATTGAACAACCCCAGCTCTCTCAGCATGCCTGCAACTGGGAACACTTGGTAAGCTTAGTAAGCTTCCCTCAGCTGGGAATCTGGCCACCCTCTGCCACCTCCTGCTTGCCCATCCCTGCCCATCTTCCAGCTCCTCCTCTGCTGAGGGTGGTGTCTCCTTTTGCTGCATGGTGATAGAAGCCATCATCCTGTGTCCACGATGGGAGCCAGCCAGAAGAACCAGCTGAGCCTCAAGTCACTTTTTCCCAAAGAAGCGAATGGGAGCACCTTTTCCAGCTCCTCCCTCATCAAGCATTTCCCCCTTACCCAACCATTTGCTCACGGAGCACTAATTTCCAGGAAGCTGGTGCCACGCACATTCAGGGACAAAGTCCGTGCAGCTGCGGCAGCATCTCTGAGGGAGTCACTTCCCACACACTTGATCCCTAATGGAGTTTAATTGCTTTTGTCCATTAGAAGGAGGAAGGGGTGGCAGAAATGGGAGGGGGAAAAGAAGTTAATCTCAACTTAATGAATTATTACATTTCAGAGAGACACGTTACTGAGCAGGGCAGCAGCGGGGGCTGGTGACATCTGAGAGTGGGTAGGCGATGCTGACAGATCAAGGATTGCTCAGAGCCAATTTGCAGCAGCGGGTAGAGATAATACTGTGTGTGAGTGAGAACAGGGCCAGCGATGGTGACTGACAGCCACTTGGGAAGGCTCCAAGTCACAGGCAGGGCAGCATCACATCATCAAGAGAGCAGCCTCCTGCCTCCCATTGAAGGGCTCTGCTCCTGGTGTGTTTGGGTTACATTGCCAGGCATGGCCCAATTTTGCCTTGCAAAGAGCCCAGGGCTTGCTGCCCCATGGCGTCCCTGCAAGGGCATTCAGAGGACCCCAACAGATTGCACAGTCTTCACCAGCAACACCTCTGCTTGTCCACCTGGGTCTCCAGGCCCTAAGTCCTGATGGCTCCAGCATGAAAACATCCACCCACGATGGCTGAGCATCACATGTGCTGACCCTGTGTGACTGCAGCCCTTCCCTGCCCAGCCTCGTGAAGCCAGAGGTCCTCAGGGAGCTTTAGAGGTGAATGCTGAGCATCATGGTGGGATCTGGGGAGCAGTGTGTGCCATCTATCCTCCTGCACACAAGGGCATTGTCCATCAGCATGCTGTGCCCAGTCCACCGGGGCAACTGGAGCACAGATGGGCTGCTCCTCCTCCGCTTGCAAATTCTCTACAGCCTTGGCATTCCCCTCGTGCAGCCTGGGAGCACCTCTGCTCCTGGTAGGAGATCTTAGGGGACACTGCCATGCTTAGCCACCCTCCTCTCCATGTCCCCACAGCCTCCCCCACACCAGGGCAATGATGGTTTTACTACAATGTTGTGTTCTGCTCTAAGAACTGGAGAGCCCAGGTTTGGTTTTAATGGCAGAACCACCCACATGGAAGAATCCAGCTTGAAAATGGCTCACCTTTTTTGGAAAACCAGGAGAAAACAGAAAACCAACCACAAGAAAACCAACAAACAAAAACCAGTAAAGAAAAAAGAATATCACAGATACTGCACTTCACTTTTCTACTTTTTGAATCCTGAGGAGGTATGTAGTGCTGGTCATATCAATATTGTGGCCTCCATGCTTTGAAACAACAAGCTGACTATCTTCAAATCCATCAATTCATCACCTTTTGCAACCATTAAAGTTTCCTCCCGCAAACCAGTTACCAAACAGATCTTAAAGCCATACAAGGCAGCAGAAGGAATGGGATGGGAAGCAGGGAAACATTGCATTACATGCTGAGGTGAGGCAGAAGTACTATGCTGCTATGAAAAAAACACGTATAATGGGATGCATAACAAGGAAAACCATCTGTAAGGAATCAGGTAATTCTGCCACTCTCCTCAGGTCTCAGATCATGGCTCCACTTCAGGTTTGAGCACCACAATCTGAGGGAAAACTGCCTTTGAGACTCCAGGAGGGTGTCAGAGAAGGTTATGGGACAGAACCGACAACAGACAGTGTGGAAAACACAGCTGAGACAGTTGCAAACCAGGGGGATCAGATGGTATTTACCCAAGAGGTGTAAAGGAACTGAAGTAAGAGTGTTGGAACTGACTGCACAGTCTGTAACCTGGAGCTTCAACTCAAACAGACGGTGACAAGCAGGCACAGCAAAACTGGCGCTGCAGACCAGGATTATCACACTGAACTGACGGCAAGGTGCCCAGAAGGTACAAAAACCTCTGCAGACGGAAGATGTGCTTCATAGACCTGCTTTGAAGGAGGCAACAAGTTTTTTTGGCAAAGGATAATTGCTTGATTTAAGTTCACTTGAACTGCCAGAAGCCAGAGAAGATTCAAGGCCAGGCTGGATGGGGCTCTGAGCAACCTGGTCTAAGCTGAAGATGTCCCTGCTTATTGCAGGGGGGTTGGACTAGATGACCTTTAAAGGTCTCTTCCAACCCAAACCATTCTATGATTCCTTAACGAAGCTGGGTTGTCTCAACAAAGTCTTCTATGAAGCACCAACCAGTGAAAAGAAAGAATACAGAAAGGAAGGAAAACAGAAACATCCTATTCCCTGTGTTCTCTTTCAGTGGTGGCCGTTGGCTTTGATCATCCCTGTGTAGCTGGGTGAGAGTTCTGTGTTCCCTGTGGTATGACAGAGCTGCAGCGAGAGGCAGAGCGCACAGCTGACAGTGCTGAAGAGACACATTTATAGAGCACTGGCAGTCACACGAGCTGGGGAACGAAAAGCTGACAAGCTGTTGGTGAGATCCAATGGTAAAACGGGAAGGAGCTGGGAGATACCAGCCCTGAGATTACCCATTACATCACTGTCCCATTTAAGAAGAAGCAGATGCTGATGGTTACCTTCTACCTTGCAGAAAGCAAGGGTTTCTCCAAGGGCAAGTTTGTCGATGATACCAAACTGAGTGGGGAAGTGGACAATTTTGAAGGGAGAACCATCCTGCAGGAAGACCTAGACAGGCTGAAAGAGTAGGCTAGCAAAAACCTTATGAAGAGACGTTTTGGATGGTCCATCCCTGGAAATGTTCAAGGCCAGGTTGCAAGTGGTTCTGAACAACCTGGTCTTGTGGAGGGTGTCCCTGTTCATGACAGGGGGGCTGGAACAAGGTGAGCTTTAAGGTCCTTCCAACCCAGGCCATTCTATTATTCGGATTCAAAAAGGACAGGTGTAAGGTCTTGCACATGGGAAAACATAATCCAGGAGGGCAGCACAGTCTGGGATCTACCCAGCTGGGGAGCAGCTCAGTGGAAAGGGACCTGTGGGTCCTGGTGGACAAGTTCAATACAAGCACATAGTGTGCTGCTGCAGCAAAGGAAGCCAACAGGGTGCTGGGCTGCAGATAAGAGGGCCACCAACATTCCAGCTGTAGACTCTGAATTACAACATTTTTCCCTAGAATAACAGCACTGAGGTTGGTATCGCTGTCCCCATTGCCCAGACAACTGTTTGTCTGCAATGATGCACCAAATGCAGCAACAGCACAGTCAGCCCATGCTGCAAGGAAGCTGCAGAAGGAAGGTGGAGGGTCTGGAAGCCCGAGCAGCCAGAAGCAGAGTTGGAAGCTCTAGACTGTATTTCACTCTTATCAGGCAGAGCTGGCATGAGCAGCACAGCTTCACTGCTTCAAGAGCCCCGGGCTTTGTTCGCAATCACTCCCACTGGCTCATGCAGTGCTGGAAAAATGTCACTCCTCCCCTTCCCTCCTATGCTCCAGTTTTTATCCTCTTTAAGCAGAGAACAGTTTTATAGTCTCCCTTTGCAGGGAACAGTGATCTGCAAATGAAAGGTGCACGGCCAATATTGCAGGTGAGTTACAACATGGGGAAAAGAAATAATCAATTTCCAACATTTCATCATGCTAACTTCCCAGGAGCTTCTAAGCACTCTGATGCCTTCAACACACAGATACAATGAATTCAGAACCAGCCATCAAGTGTGAAACCTGCAATGCAACTACTAGATATGCCACTCCACTGCTACAAAACAAACAGCAGCCTATGATGCACAAAGAACGGACAATTCAACAGGAGTCATTTGGGGTGTCCTGCCTGCTTCAGCCAACAGCAGTGCCCAGCACCCCCTTGAAAGGGTGAAGGTGTTCATGGAAGAACTGGGCATCTCCAAAGCCATCCACCAATTCAAAGAGCTGCAGCCATGGCCACATGGTTGCTGTCATCAACCAGGATGACAGACATTACAATAATCTGGAACGAGCAACTCCAGAAGCAATCTGCAAGAAGGAAATATGTGCCGAGTGCTTTGTCGAGAAGATCAAAACTGAGCCTTTTCACCCACAGTCTGCAGACCACGGGCAGTCCACAGAACAGATTTGCAAGGAGGCTCGAACAAGAGTAGTTTTGAAGCAGTTGAGACATGCTGGCAAATAATTTGCCAGGAGAAATCAAAGTGGAAAGTCACCGAATTGTCTTTTTGTCGTGGGTTTTTTTTAAATCTCGTCCAGCTGGCTGTAAGAGGAGTCATTATTGCCCTGTAACACTGGAGGATACGGCACACCAGACATGCGCATCTCTTGTCAGGCAGCTTGTTTGCATAGGGCTTGGAGGCCCTCTGCAAAAAAGGTGGTACAGCAGAGCACAGCAGAGAGACACTAATTGAATATGGATGCCCACCTGCCTGCTGAATAGAGATGAAGGTCTCAGAGGCTCCTTTGCTTCTCTCATGTTCAAATACCACATTGATGACAAAGAACTTCCCCAGAACAAAGTGACGAGCGTGGAAATTTCTCACCAAACCTGGTCCAACCAACATGCAGCCCTTGGTGGTGCAGGAGGCATCACAGCCCACCCTCCTCAACACACCCACACCTCCATTCAAAAGTGGTTTCAGACAGCAAGTCCGCAAACACACAATGAGCACTGACATTTCACATCTCATCTGAGCCACTCCTAGAGATCCTACAACCATTAAAGTAAAAAAAAAAAACAACCAACATGATGCTTCCAAGCTTTCAGGCTTCCAACTCAGTATTTCTTGGGCATAGAATCACAGATTCATTAAGTTTGGAAAAGCTCTCTGAGATCCTCAAATCCAAGCTGTAACCCAGCATCACCATGTTCACCACTAAACTGACCCCAAATGTCATAGACACACATTTTTTGAATGCTTCCAAGGATGGTGATTCCACCACTTCCCCCAGCAGCCTGTTCCAATGCCTGACCACCTTTTCAGCAAAGAAATTTGTTTGGGGACACCTTGCTATCAACTCACAATCCCCAAACAAGCCTTCCTGCATTGTACCAACGTGTCTCCCCACTTTCTCCTCCATGAATTGCCTGCCTCCAAGATATTAATCCTCTTTCCAGCATTTTTGACTTCAAACCGTCTGATTCCACTCGAACACACGGGGGCCCAGGTTTTTGTATAGAGCCAGCAAAAAGAACCTCATCTCCATTGAAAATGTACACTTGTTCCCTCAACACCCTTATTATTAATTGCTATAAAACTTAATTTTATTCATCATTTGTTATGCCTCCAAATTGGATGGGAGAAAAATTCAAATTAAGCAAAGTGAAAAGATTTCAGAGATGGTACAGAAGGCTCCTGAAGGAACTGAAGAAAACTCTCCGGAGACTGGGAATGCAGTGCTAACCCAACCTGAAAGAAAGATCTTAAGACAAAGAAATCTTGCCAAATTGATCCTTTAATTATAACATTAGTCGTTTCTTTCAAAGGCTTAGTGCAAGAGCTGGGGGTGGGGGGCAGAAAAGACTTAAAGGGAGAAAAGACTTAACATCACCAGGATGAGTGGAAGCAATTAGGAGAATTTAAATTACTCTCTTGTTTGGTACAAGGCACATGATTTCATTTTTCTTGCCATTGTGCTTGACTTCTTCCTCTGCCATCAGCTTCCAGGGGTCTTCCCCTTGGCTGACCAAAGGACCCTGCCTTCCCAGGTTGGGCAGCATTCCCTTCAACTGTGAACCCACTCAGCTATTGCTGTAGACCACAAATACCAGTAATTTTAGCACCTTTCTTACCCTAGAAAGAGACTGGAAGTATGAGACTATACAAGAAGAGAGTCTACCAGCCCTCAACAGGAAGATGATGCTGCAATGAATGGAGGAGGGTGACTGCAAACCAGATTTTCTCTGCAGAGGCTGAGGAAAGGGAGATGGAAAAGAGTCAAAATGCAGCCTGTCTGGGAACTCTGCATGAGTCCTCAAGTGCTACACCTCCAAGCATGGCTTATTTTTTATCTTCACTCTTCATTCTCTTGCTCCCAGCAACAACTAAGATGCAAACCACCTTCTTGCCAGGAGAGGCAAAGCAGACAGGGTGTCTGCATTGCGAAGACAGGACCAGTGGCGAGCTGTGGTCACTGCTGGGGTGGCATTGCTGCCACGGGCAGTAGGGATAGCTCACATCAGATCTCTGCTGATCTGGAGACACAACCCGAACACAAATACGCAAATTGTTTTACGTGAGAAACAACCGAGGAGAAAAAAATCCCAAAACCACAATGATTTCACCAAAAAAAAGGAGCACAAATCTTTGCAAATCTCCAGCACGGCGCATGTGCAACTTCTCAGGCCACAGGATCAGGCAATACTTGGTATGAGTCTGTCTTCCCAAGCTCCCATATCCACTGGCTGCCACATGGCAGAAAATGGGGGATATCAATGGATGCTCCATCCTCGCTTGCTCTTCTGCCAGGATTATTTCAGTATCTTGTGTAGCTTTAAAAGCTGAGCAGTCACATCTCCTTGGGCTTCGTACCTGCTCTCAAAGAGGAACAGGGCCAAGCTTTTTTTTCTTCTTTCCTGCTTTCAGTTAGAATTAATTGATCCGTAATTGCACCCACAGAGGGGGAAAGTTAATAGACACAGTAATAAATGCCAAAGCCACAGAAGAACTGGCGCTCCAAGCCCCTGCCTGGAGCAGCTCCATCTCCTCTTAATAGCATTGCATGCAATTCCAGTGCATGTGTGCCTGTTAGTATTTAGGGAGAAAAATTGAGGAGCCTTGGTATGATGATTTCTTTCCCTCTCCCACATACTTTGTGCTTAAGGAGCAGATGGATCCAGGCTGTTTACATCACGGAGGTCATGCCTCAGCTTAACAGTTGGGGAACTGACTGTTGGGAGAGATGCTCATCGCAACCAGAAGATTGCTAAATCTGGGCTCCAGCAAACTTCTGCTGGTGGCAAATTAAACACACAAATGTCCTCCTGCAGCCTCTTTGCATTTGGGACCTACCTCGGGTGTCTGTTTCCCCAAAGAAAGCTGCTGCCAAGATGAGGTGAGGGCAGAAGCAGCTCTGAAGCACCTCCTGAGCATGAACTTTGAGAAGAACTCAGTCTGGAAATCCCAAGCAGACCTTGTTATTCACCAATGCAGATGGTGTACTTTGTAAGCAACACGAGTCCAGACTTCTGCAAGCAGGTTACTAGGGCTCACCACTCACCACTGTGCCCCACATTAACTGAGTGACCATTTCAGTCAGGTGGAAAAAGCCTGTCTCCCTCCAAAGCAGAGCTGTAGTTCCAGGGAAGGAATTCCTTTGAGTGGAGGTATAGCTTATTCCCAAAGTGACCATCTCCTCTCAGCTCAGCACAGCCAACAGGGTGTGCCAGGATATCCAGAGCCTGCCTGTTCATCCAGCTCCGAGATGGGCAATGGAAAGGTCACCCTTCCCCTCCTGCAGCAGAGCCAAGTGCTCTCTTACAGCACAAGAGGATTATGGTAAGTGTTAAAAACAATAAAAACTAAGCAAACAGAGCAAGGAACAAAGCTCTTCTGGCTGCACTCAAGGACATTCATTGTTTGCATGCAGAAGTACCTTTTCCCGCCTCGGGTCCAGCAGCAGCAGTGGGTGCTCCATCTCCACTGAGGTACTGCATCCATGGAGCTGCAGAGGAGGTGGCCGTGTCCAGGAAGAAGGGCACACATGGTGGCCTTGCCATCAAGTGGCAGAACCCAGCTTGCCACCTCTGCTCACCTCTCTCAGCCCTCCGGGAAGCTGAGCAGTCCTGCTTTTCCCTAGATATCTGGCACGCCACGAGAGCATCTCCATTGCCAATTAGGCCACCCACCCACTTGCATCCTTCCCCAGTACAAACCTTATTAGCAATAAACAAACAGTCAAAATGCCAGCCAGCCTGGGAAGAGCCCTAGACAACTGCATCCAATTCAGCAGGCACAGAAACAGCTGCCTTGTGCAGTCCTGGTGCAGGGAAGCACCAAGATGGACCAGGGCATGGCCAGGCATCCTTTGAGTCCCTCTCTGGTCCCCTGGCCAGTGTCTGGCTTGCAGGCCAGAGCAGTGCTGCCTTGCTGGGTCCCCAAGGTGCTTACCAGCACCAGAAGCCTCAAAATCCACATGACATGCTACACTGACACGATTCAACATTTTACTAAGGGGTTTTCCCAGCTACCTAGCCCTGAGCTTCCTAACTTTCCTTCTTTAGGTTTTTGTAGAAAAGCTCCTGCTTGACACTGACACACAGACACACTGGATTTTGCTCAAATGCCCAAGCTGGATGTGGCATAAGAAATACAAAAGCCACCCAGCACTGTTTGGATATCTTCATTCCCCATGAGGATTCCCTCCCTTCAAGGCAATGTGAAGCCCTTTCTGTGTGGCCTGTCTCCAGAGTCCCTGGACTCAATCAGACCTCAGACTGAGAGCTGGAGAAATTCAACCCACCAACAGATCCTGAAGAAGCCACTCCAGAAAGTCATGAAACCACCACCATCACACCTGAACTCACAGGACAGAGCCATCCTCTACCTTGATCCCTTCATCTAAGGGCTTTCCATATGGGCAAACCAGTGCTACAAAAACTTTTGGTTTTAGCCACGATGAGCAATTAGCTAAAAAATGTCCTGCTTCAGTAAGAGCAGAGGAGCCCACATCCCCTTCCCAGTGTAGGAGAGGACATGCTTTCCCCATGCACCAGCCTCTGCCAGTGGTTGAGGATGTGCTGGCACAACCACAGTTCATTGTCATGGAGACAGGAAGACTTTTTCTCTCCAAACCCAGCTTTATGGCTTGGGCTAAAACCATCTTTCCCCTGGGAAGTGCAGAACAGGGACAGCTGCATTGTCCCTATGTCTCTGGCTTGTCCACATGTACCTTGGGCACTCCTACCCCTCACCAGTGTTCATGCCCTGCCTGTGCTGGGCACATCCCTCCTCGTCACAGCCTGCACAGCACAGAGGTGCCCTGCATCACTTCCCAAACCCATCCCAACCCATGCCCACCATATTCCATCAGCCAGCAAATGCACACCCCACTACAAACCCATCCTGGACTCAAACACATTTCCCTAAGACTCCACATGTCTCTTGCCTCTGGCAGGTCCCAAGCAGCCAGATCGCCAGTGACCATTTCTTAAAGGTGACCAAAACCACGAGCTCCTCAGCCAGGCAAAACAACAAGAAAGCACCATCAAGGCTCCCCAGGGAGAGAGAGAGAGCCAAGTACAGCCAGGGGTCAGTCCCTTACTGTAGGGCAGGCAGGCATAGGGGGAATGGAGGGACCAGCTACCAGGGTCCTGGGGGACACAGCAGTACCAGGGGCCAACCCTGGGGCTCAGAAACATGTGGCGCACACGGCCCAGAGGGGAAGGACCACATCTCGCTTACCCTGACAGCACTCCCAGGACAAGGTTGAGGACAAAGAAGGATCCAATTATGATGAGGGGGATGAAGTACAGCCAGTTCCAGGTGGCTCCTAAGGCATCATTGGTCTGGAGGGGAAAGAAAAAACATGTATGATGTTACCTTCAACACCAGCAACGGGGCAGAGCTTCAGCACAGTGGTGGTTCTCCCTCCAGGGTGACCACACTGGGCTCCTCAGGGTAATGTGGCCATGCCTGCCAAGATTTGGTGGGCACCCTGCAGAGAACTCCCCACCAGCAGAGCTCTGATGCCCCTTGGCATCCTGCCCCAGCCATACTCCCCACAGTCTCCAGCTCCCCATTGGGCAGGACTGCTTTCCTCCACCTCGTCTGCCCACCTCTGCAAGGACACAGGGACTGTAAGGCAATGGTATAGTCAGAAGTGCAGGGTCCTGCAGCCCAAAATCAGGGTGTTGAGTGTGAGGGGGCCACCCTGATCATGTTTTCCTCAGCAGCTTGATGCACATCCCTCTGAGATGGGACAAAGTTGCCTTGCAGCAGCAGTGTGTGCCGAGCACAGGTTTATAAGGTGCCTAAGACCAGGGAAGCTGATGTCTTAAAGAGAAGACAGGTGATGCTGTCCTTTAATGCATGGTGGGAAACCTTCAGATGGGCATTCAACTGCCAGCATCATTGCTAATTTCTTGCAGACACCCTCCCACCCTGAGAATGTTACCTCAAACCCAAGGAGCTGAGATCAGAGGGAAGCTCTAACCGCAGGGCACAGCCCGACAGCTATAAAGGCTCCTGACAAGCCCTGTTCAATACCTCCAGACATTAATTCACCAAGGGTTTTAATAAAGCAGTGCCCCTCTGTCCCTCGCAGCCACTTCCCAGGCCCCATTTGTCCTCTGGTGTCAGGCATGGTGCACATGACGCCGGGCTGGAGGGTGATGCGGCAGAACGTGACTGTCTGGGGGAGGTGGTATCAATCTTGTTGCAATGAAAGACTCTTTCTCTTTTCTCTCTCTTCCCCCCTCTCCCTGTGCTAATTAAGCCCTCATCTTCATCTGAGTCATTGGCACCACGTCTCTCGGTCAGCCAGTGCAGGAGCTGAGACGAGGCTCTGCAAGAGGAGAAGCGCATCTCCAAGGGGGAAGGAAAGCCACTGTGCTGGAGTCCTCCTACAGTGACTGAGGCACCAGTGTGAACTTCAGCTGGGTGTCCCCAGCACCCTGACACTGATTCCAACACAGGAAGGGTGACACCAGCACACCCCAACACACTGGGACAGGGATGCTGTGGGAAGAGACCTCAGTGACAAGGTTGGGAAAAGCGCCTGGAAGGACTCACTGCCCTCCTCCTTTGGCACTGAGGAAACTGTGCACATCTCAAAGTCTTGCACTTTGAAGTGCCCCAGTCCCACTCCAGCCCCTTTCTTCAGAGCCATGGGAGAAGTGAGCACAGGGGAAAAGGAATGATGCATGGGAATCCCATACAGCAAATGTTCATCATAGCCCTCCAGAGACACTCAGGCCACTCTGCTCTGCTCTAACAGCACCATTTACAATGACATTAGTCTTCAAAGCATAGTGTAACACTCAGCCCAAGCTTCCCTGGGCTTTATCTCCCTGCCAAATGCCACTGGGTACCTGCCACCCATGCCAGGATTGCTTGCCTTTGAAATAGGCCCAAAAATCCACAGGCTTTAATAGAGGAGCTGTGGTCATGGACCCACACACTCAGGGACACACCTCCAGCCACAGCAAGCTCAGGGAGGGTCCCAGCCACCCAGGCTGATGCCAGCAGCCCCAGGAATAGTATTGCCCCCAGCAGTTCCATGGGTACTCCTCACCAGTGCCAGCTTTGCTGGGATCCCCCAGTCCCAAAATAAAATTTCCCAGGGGACATCCCAATGCTCTCTACAAACCCAGGAGCTGGTAATGCCCAGTCTGGATACAAGAGCTCCAGACTGTCATCTAGCACCTGCTCAGACACTCTGACTGCCAAAATCTCAGTATCCCCACTGGAAGGCTCTTCAGGCAGATGCTCCAATGGTTGCTGTAATTCTCAGCCTAAATTTATTTGTGGTCATTTTATATACCACTCTATTCTTTTGCCAGCATTGGTCTTGGCCTGAAATATTTTCCTTCCTGTTTCCCATCCTGATCTATTTATAGACAGCAATCATGGCCATCTCCAGCCTCTGCTTTGCTAGCCAAAGCAAGGTTCTTCCAGTTCTCTCTTGCATGACTGGCTCTCCTGCCCTATTTTACCTAGTAGCCCCTTTCTTGCTCCAGTCCAGGCTCAGACCATCTTCCCCGGACACAGGACATCTGACTGAGTGATTTGATGGGCCCCACTCCATCCCTTCACAGTGCTGCAGAGATTGTGCCATTCTGCCTGCAATCCTCTCTCCTCCTTCATGGCACTGCTGCCCTGCAGTCACCTCATGGTCACCCTGATGTCACCCGCTCATCCTCTCCTCCTCCACACTGCTGCTTCCCAACCAGCAAGACCTGAGCTCCAAGGAGATATCTTTGCTGCTCCTTAACAAGCACATGGCTTTCCATTTCTCACTGCATCCCACATCTCTTCCTCCAGCCCTCAAATGCCTCCAGCCCAGAGTAGCAGTCTCTGTCCCTCCACCTCCAGGAAGCCAGTTCTTGCTGAAAGCAGGAAAGCCCATGACTCATCCCCAAGGACTGCACTGGTTGCCGACACCCTCTGCATCCCCTCAGCACCACTCAGGACCACCCCAGTACTACTTGGTTTCCTGCTGGCCTCGCAGAGCTCCTCGTCCCCTTCCCATCTTCTCTGCTTCATTAACACTCTCCCATAGCAAAAGCTTTACTACAAAGAGCAGCTCCACAACATTTCCAGGCCTCCGATGCCAGGTTAGCCTGGAGTGACCTACCTTTGGCAAACCCATGATTCATTTTCCTCTCCTGCCTTCCAAATCTGTTCTGAAATGACATGCGATCGAGGTCAGGCTTACAGTCCTATTCCTGCCTGCCTTACTTTTCTTCCCCTCCTCCCCCCGCTTTTAAATATAGGCATCGCATTCGCTATTCTCCAGTCAGATGGTGCCTCCCCCAACTCGATGGAGTTGTTAAAAATACTTGTTACCAGACCTGCCATTTCATGTGCCAGCTCCCTCCAAGCATGGTGGGGGAGCCATCCCAAGGGCCCAG
This sequence comes from Scytalopus superciliaris, assembly GCA_013400415.1. Lineage (NCBI taxonomy): Eukaryota > Metazoa > Chordata > Aves > Passeriformes > Rhinocryptidae > Scytalopus > Scytalopus superciliaris. The sequence continues at coordinate 350,169 of VXBX01000791.1, read as the reverse complement.
CTGATGGGTGCCATGGTCTCAGAGTTTGGTTTCCATGTTGGCCGTGCTCATGGCCGTGTCCTCATTCCTGCTATCCAGCCTTTTGTTGCTTTGTGTTGACCAAAAGCTGTGGTGAAATATCCAACCATGGCCAGATGTCCCCAGATGTCATTTCACTGTGCCTTCCTTCCATCTGCAGAGGTGGAGAACGACTCACTGCTTCTTTGAGCATTCTCCATGAGGTCTGTGTCAGCATGACCTTTGGTGGCTCTCATGGCACTTCCCAACTATTTTTGGCACCAAGATGTAGTTGTCTTGACTGAGAAGCTCCTTTTCCCATTCCTTTGGGGCATCATTTGTTCTTAATATCCCTCTGTAGGCAGCGGTTCTTCACTTTGGTCCACCATGTCTTCCCACAGTTATTTTTTCCCCTTTGCTGAAGGTACCCAGGAGGCAGTCATGTGCAGGATCCAGGGCAGACAAAGGGACTTTAATCCCCAAATTACACCAGAGCTGTAACTCCTTTAATGAGGAAACTCCTGGTTCCTGCCCCAGCTCTCTGTGCAGCAGCCCAGGTCCCAACACACAAGCAAACCCTTTGGGAAATGGAAGAGCTGCCTGATCTTTGCTGCCTCATCCCTTCCCTTTAAGACAACCACCTTCTTATTATGCACTCCACCAGCCTAAAGCAAACCCCAGCCTAAATAAAACCCACCCCACAAACTCTCCTGTGGCCACCAGACCAAGAAACACTTTTTGCTGCCTCCAGGCACACCTGAGACACCAACACATCCAGCATGAGCCCCTCTGTGAAGACTAAAGAGCCACACCTTCTTCCTCAAGGGACCACACACTCAAGGGTGTTTCCCATGCCAAGGCACTGATGGGCACTCCCAGCCAGAGCTTAACCACACCCCTCACATCTTGGCACAACCCATTGCCTTGCCAGCAAAACCCTCTGAGCCTATAAATGACACCACCAGGGTGTTGGAAGCAGAACTCTCATGGGGAAACTGAGCTGGCACGGTGGACCCCTACCCAGAGCAGGAACCCCCACCAGCCTCTGCTTCTCAACCCCCAAGCACAAGGTTATTCTTTAGGCAGCTCTTGCGTTGTTGTGTTGGGTTTTTTTTTTTTTCCCAAAGGGCAGGAAAAGGCACAGGGAGCTGCAAAAGCAGGTCTCACTCAGGGGGCCAGAAATCTAAAGAAATCTAAATATATACTCAAGTCAAATGCAAAGCACAAGCGTGCAGCCCACACGTACCCTCCCTCGGGCTGCGGCGCATGGGAAACTTTAGGATTTCTTTGCTAAAGGGGAAAGGGGAGGGGGGGGGAGAAAGAAAACCTTAATAAACCCCTCTGTCTCTCCTAGCTAAAAATAAACAGAGAGCATGTTCTGTCTGTGCAGGGTGCCTTAGTGGCCACTCATTGCCCACCATCACAGGGAAGGGAACTGAGGACCAAGGCTGTGGGCACCCAACTCATTTGGGGAGCAGCAGGACATGGGGAGCCACTGTATTTCATTCACACAGAGATTATAGAAGCCTAGAACGTTTTGGGTTGGAAAGAACATTAAAAAACACCTAGTTCCAACCAGGTTGCCCAAGCCCTGTCCAATTTGGCCCTAAACATTTCCAGGGATGGGGCATCCACAGTTTCTCTGGGCAAGGGCCAGGGCCTCACTACCCTCACAGGGAAGACTTTCTTCCTGATATATAACATAAACCTATTCTCTCAGTTATAGCCATTCCCCTTTGTCCTATCAAGATCCATCCTCACTGATCTTCCAGTGTCTTATACAGGGCTGGGCTCCCACTTGAGGCTTTCCCTGGGGAGCAGGAGAGTTTTCTGTCCCTTCCCAGTGGATGTGTCCTGGAGACCTCCACACCCATCTTGGCCAACACCAGCAGCCCACACTGTGCCCTGTACACAGTCAGGTCCACTCTCAAAATCTATATGTGTCAGGAAAGAGCTTCTGTGGTTTCTGTTTGAATCTGAACTGGAATGGCACACGATTAGACTGGGGTAATGCACGTTCATTACTGTATGGACTGGCTGTGTTGTGCTCAGCAGATACAGCAGTTAAGGGGAGGTTGGGGGGAACCCACAGGACCTGCAGCAGCATGGGTGGCACCATCCTGTTCTCATGGCTGTCCTTTGCCAGGGATCTCCCACCCCACAGAGAGCTCCCACAAGGATCTGCAGTTCTGCTTGCACTGCAGGGCAGAGATGGGGTGACCAAATTGTCCCAACCACCATGGCTGGGCAGGAAGGGTCCACACTGGCTCATCCCAGTGATGGGGAAAGCCGGGATCTCAAGGGGCTTTGCCCTGGTCATTGTGCCTCCTTCACCTTCCCTTCTCAGGAGTTTGCAGAGTGGGACAGCAGGTGCAAAACCATCACAGGTTCCATGATTTGTACTCCAAATCGTTGGTTAGGCAACTTCCAATTGTCTTTGGTGGTGACACCCACCATGCCCCTGCCATGGACAATGGCATCTCCCCAGCATCACCTCTGCAGTCCCCAATATGCTCCTCCCAGCAAACAACAGCTGCATCCAGCTGAGAAACACACACACAGGTCAGCAGGAACAGCCTCAAAATCCAGCTGAGAAACACACACAGGTCAGCAGGAACAGCCTCAAAATCTCCATATCCCAGCAAAAAGAGGAGAAAAATAACTAAAAAAAATACCTTACAACGGGTTCCCCAGCCTAACCAATTCCCTCCAGACCTTGACACCCGCTGCTGCTCTCCTCAGTACAGTAACAGATCTCTTTCTTCCCTTTAATAGTGGTAATTCAATCTCCTGCATGCAGGGCCATGCTTCACTCCCTGCCAGCCCTGCCTGGGATCCATCAGTGACCCCAGCACTGGACAAGATCTGAATGGAAATGCTTTGCTTTCCCAAATCAAGTTAATGAGGAAATTGGTATATTTCCTCTGCAAGGCCAGGACTGACCCGTGGTGGGATGAATCCTTCTGTGGCCACATGCTGGGGTCTCCTGCCCCATTCCCTGTGCTTGTAACAGCCCTGGGATGCTCTGGAATGCCTGGGGCAGGCAGGAGTCCTGGCAGAGGGGGACACAAAGCTCAGCACAGCCCACATCATGTGGGTATGCTTTTGTCTGTACATGTGCAGGGAAGGAGTGGGGAAACAGGAAAAAATCCACAACATATTTCATATTTCATTTTTCTCTTTCCTAAATGGAATGCAGAAAATGTGTTGCTCAAAGCATTACTAAAAATCAAGCATTCAAAATATTTGAAATAGGCATGAAGACCAGTTTTAGTTCCATTCCTGCCAACACACCAAGAAATTGCACCTGGATGCCCCAGCATCAATCTCCAAACCCTGTCCCCATGCATGCCTCCTCCTCTGCCTCTCCCCACAGTCATCCCTCACTGTGATCCCTCTCCCAACCCCACTTTTGCTTCCAAATCTCCGCCTTCCCCTTGCCCAGATCCCTCCTGCACCTTCCACAGCACCCACTTAAGTGCCCCACAGGCAGCATGAACTTTCCCTGATGGAGCATTTGCAAAGCTTCACAGCCTTTATTAGACCCCTCTCTTACTTAAGGCAGTGCCAGTGCAGATCCACATGCCAGTGCCACTGCCTCTCCAGCTGGCCCCAGACTCTGGATGCTGCAGCAGGGCATGGATTCCATGGAATCAGCTTTGAGGCCGTTTTCCCTTGGGGCTTGGTTATTACCACCCTGCTTTGTTTTGGGCACACTTCAAGCCCACAGAGGCAGTTCAGGCCCCATTATATATTTTCCCAAAACATTATTTTTCATCACTGTATGACATTCCTAGATGCAGGAACATCCTCAGCTCCAGCACACCCATGCACAAGCTCACTCATGGAAACCCATAAGCCAACCCTGATGCACAGCAGCACATTCACCAAGAATCATGAAAACAGCTTTCCAACACCTCACCAACACAATTTCCAGCACCAAACCTGCTAATGGAGTTACAAGTCCTGGGTTTTAAAAAGATGAGCAATGAGGGACCAGGCAGCACTGAAACCCTCTGCCACCTCCCATCCTTGAGCCTGGAGCTGCTGGGGAGTGCCAGAACATCCATGCTGGAGCACTGGTGCTTCCAGCAGCCCCTTGGCTCCTCCAGTGCTGTCAGGAGTGAGACTTTCCCGCACGGGCAGGGAGCAGGGTGTGGGCAGGGAGCTTTAGATAGAACATGCCTGAAAGCTGGGATCCAGCAGACACAGTTTGTTTCTTGCTGTGTCATTTCAGCATATACACAGAGAGAGAGAGAGAGGGAAAAGGGGGATTAAAAAAA
>VXBX01000791.1:321895-345826 GCA_013400415.1 Scytalopus superciliaris | reverse complement strand
GGCAGGAACATTTGGCAAGCTGGAGAGGGTCTGGCTTTGCTGAGTGTGGAGAAAGAGCCGTATTTTCCAAAGGGAGGAGAGGGGAGAGCGGGCTGGCTGCTGCACATGTGCCTGGCAAGGATGAGCTCCAGCACCCACGGCTGGCAGCATGGGCACCAATTGGAGCCATTTGGGGAAAAACAGCTCACTTTGTTAAGTTAGGAAGGGTTCGAACCTTCGAGGTGGAATTTGATGTCTCCTCTCTTAATTCCTCTTTAACTTCATCGTGTTTAAAAACACTCAGCGTTCACCGTTTTGGAGGAAGGAGGAGGAAGGGGCTCTGTCCTGTGGTGCCACAAGTGCGGGGGACTTTTTGGCAGCCCCTGTTCTCCCCAGAACAGAGCCCATCCCGCTGCGCCCGCACGGCCGGGAGCCGCCAGGAATAGCTGCAGAGGCATTACGGTCTGTGCTCGCTACCGAGCTGCTCAGAGCTCTGGGTGCTGATTAAATTTTCATACCTCCCCGACAGGATATTTTGTGTGCGTTGTGTTTTAATTTAAAACACATAAGAAGGGACTCCTGTTCCCTTTGCAACCGTTTCGGCTTGAGAGCCTGGCGCCATCCCAGGGCACAAAGGGCTAAAAAGCCAAGTGGTTTCCCTGTTTTGCCATCCCTCTCACCTCCCCCGGTCTCCAGCCTCTTTCTCTCCTCCTCCTCTTCCCAGAGATCATCTCAAGCCTGCACTGTTCCTTCCTGAGAGCCACCGTTATCCATCACACTCCCAGAATCCACAGTACCCAAAGAAGCAGCAGGGTAGGCTCAGCCCCCAGGTGTGGGATCACTGCCCTGCTGAGCTCCCCCCGTGCTCTGCCATCCCATGGTGTCACAACAGGTGCTGGTTTGGGGATCTTTGCACCACAAGCCCTCACTGCAGAGTCCCTTGGCACACGTTTGGCACTGCTGCAGCTCTTGCCCTGGGACCAGGGACCCCGGGAGGCAGACATCAATGTCCAGAGGAACTGCAGCAGCTCCTGGAAGCACTGGGGCTCAGGTTTCCCAGTTCATGTCAGGTCTGAGCAAATCCCAAAAAGAGGAAAATCCTCTCTGGTGGGGTCATTAATTTTGGTGCCTCCCTGCTGCTCCATGGAAGCCCAGGCACTGAACTCACTCTGAAAGGCAAGAGGAAGAACCCACCCAGACCTGCACGATGCTCAGGTTCCACTCACACTGTTCACACAAAGGTGCTTCAGGGAGAGCAACTGAGTGCTCAGCATCCCAAGGGGCAACTGTGACAACCCAGGAATTTATGCCAAGATGCAGTGAGCAATTTTGTACACACACACGGAAAAATAATCGTTTTGCAAGAAATTCCTCCTCTGACCTCCTCCAGGGTCAACAAGGGCAAAGCCAAGCCCTGCTCCCATCTCTCCCATGGATCCATGTGCTCCAGCATAGCCAGTGATATAACACACCTCCTTTTCCCAGCACCCCAAATCAGGGCTGCATGAACAGTCCCTCTTTCAAAAAGGATGGATGTGTCACCACATTTGAAAAGCAGGCTTCAGCAGATCACATAAAATCTTCAGTACTTAAAGGGGGCTTGTAAGGAAAATGGAGACAAATATTTTAGCAGGGCCTGTTGTGATAGGACAAGGCACGGTGGTTTTAAACCAAAGGAGGGTCAATTTAAATTAGATATTAGGAAGAATGTGAGTGGTGAGGCCCTGGCACAGGTTGCCCAGAGAAGTTGTGGCTGCCCCATCCCTGGAAGTGTTCAAAGTTGGACTGTGTTCTGAGCAACATGGTCTAATGGAAGGTGTCCCTGCCCACGGCAGGGGGTTGAATTAGGTGACCTTTAAAAGGCCCCTTCCAGTGCAAACCATTCTGTGATTCTGTGATCTCAGGTTTGGTGCTTCACACACAAACCCAGCCCTGTGCCCAGCAGCACAAAACCCCAACTTCTGTACATGGTGAGATTCATGAAAACCCTTTTGCACCCCACTTGCAGAGGAGATCCCAAACACTGGGATGTCCTCCCCTCACACCCTCCTGGCCCCAGCACCTCCAGCGTGCTGGAAGCACGTGGTGGTTGAGTCACACAAGCTGCAAACCCCCGTCCTTGCAGCAGCTCCTGTTTCACAGCCACTCTTGCAGTGTCTCAGCTACTCCCTCCACACACACAGCTCACATTTCACACCTAAGCAGCCCCTCTGCAGCTGCCTGGTTCACTGCAGCAGCTGTTCAGCTCTGCATGAGGATACAAGACCTACAGCTCTGCCCACCACCACTGCATTTTGGGAGGTGTTTCAGAAGCTGCCAAGGACTTGATGTTCTCTCCCCCAGTGAACGCTCTCCTCCTGATGCAAAAGCAGCCAGAAGGCTCCCAACACTCAGCCCTGGCATCTCCTAGGGTTCCCTGTACAGTTTTGCCCTTGTGCTTCCCTTTGGTCCCAATCCCTAGTGCCACAAGAGGAGGATGAGTTCAGGCTGAAAGCCAGATCCATGCAGGGAAACATGCAACAGGAATCATAGAATCACAGAACTGTTTAGTTTGCAAAAGCCCTCTAAGATCATTGAGTCCGGCCATAACCCAACATGCCGTGTCCACCACTAAACCATGTCCTCAAGTACCATGTCCACATGTCTTTCAAATCCCTCCAGAGATAGTGACTCCACCACTTCCCTGGCCAGTCTGTTGCAATGCTTGACAATGCTTCTGGAGAAGGAGTTTTTCCTAATACACAAACCAAACCTCCCCTGGCTGAACTTGAAACCATTTCTTCTCATCCTGTCACTTGTTACCTGGCAGAAGAGCCTGACCCCCACCTGGCTGCACACTCCTGTCAGGGAGTTGTAGAGACACAAGGTCCTCTTGAGTCTTCTTTTCCCCAGGCTGAGCCCCTCCCAGTTCCCTCAGCTGCTCCTTATCAGATTTGTGCTCCAAACCTGCTCTAGGAGGAACAGACAGCCCCTGATCCCCTGCCAGCATCTCTCCACATTGGCATTGCTCACACAGGTATAAATACCAGCTTTCTCCATGCACTTGTGTTGCTGGTTGTCCAAACACTAAATCCCAGCCAGGGGCTGTGGTTCCCAGAACTGGTATGACTGGGGAGCAGAAAACAGTGCTCTGGGCAAAGGAGCACATGAACCTGACAGGGCTGTCCCCTCTCCCTGCAGAGCCCACCTGCCCACAGCCCCAGCACATCCTTGCCACGGGTGTTTTTATTCCAATCTCAGTTCCTGGCAGCGTGGGGGGAAAAGGAGAGTGGCAGAGCCCATCAAGCCAGGCTCCTCATCACTACCTGTGAGCACAGCAGCTGAGCAATTCCAAACAGGAAAGCAAACAAATAATTGCAGTGAAAAAAATACAGCCTCCTGAGTCGGCTTTCTGGAGTAAGCATCGATTTCAAACTTCTGTCCAGTTTGCTCTCTGGGACCACGGGAGCCAGGCTGACCATTTGAAGCCACTAGCATCACCACGTGTCTGTGCCATGTCTGGCCAGCCTCACGGCACACACACTGGCAGCACCTCACCAGCCCCACCAACCCTCCCCCAGCATCACCATTTAATAACAAAACTGCAACTCAGCCCCTGCCCCACACCAGCACGGCTGCAGAGGCGGAGAAGTAGGACAGTGAGCCTCTTTGCCAGCACTCTATTTCCCTCTGGTCCCTACAGAAATCAGGTTTGGTCTCAAGCCAGCTCAGGGAAGGGGCATCTGCTCCAGTATAAGAAGAAAAGCCAAATACTCCTTAGCCCCTCTTTCAGACCACAGAGACAGCCACACAGCCAAAACTCCCCTCTAAAAGAAATCAGAGTCCCCCAGGCTCCCAGAGATGGGAGCTAGAAAAGCTATAACACCCCAGAATTTGAGGCTTTTCCTTTTATTTTTAACCCATACTGTGATTTCTACCTTTAAAGAGGCAAGGCTGATGAAAAGAAGGCAAAAAGCAAACACAAAGATGAAATAACACACGTGGAAAGTACCAGTGATGCTGTCTACAAATTCCGGGAGCTAAGCTTCTAGACCCGGTAAAATTGTGGAAAAATGGATCTTAAAGTCATGATACAATTACACAGGGGAATACTATAGTAAGCAATTTCTGTGAGAGATTGCTAAAGTGGTTTTCCTGCCATCTCACTCTCCCCTGCAGTGTTAATCTGCAAGGACGCAGCCTCCCAGCACTTCACCCCAGTGGGAAAGCAGAGTCCCCCACAGAGCCCCCCCAAACCTGGGGTACGTGCTGGACAAGGTCCATGCTGGTTAGCAGCAGGAGCCTGCTCTGGTTTGCTGCTCCAAGTGACAAAGGTGATGGCAGAGCATCCCTGTGGCTTCCCAGCCCTCCTCCTGCATCCCCCCAAGGANAAAAAAAAAAGGCAGGAATCCATTTTTCTTTCTCCAGGCACCAAAAGGATTGAGCCCCTGTAACCTTTGCACCTTGAGAAACCCTGAGAGACAGCCTATGTCCCTGGGGAGGGCAAGAGGTGCAGCTCAGCAGTGCCAGGAACATCATCTCTTGCCACCCCCCAAAGTGAATCAGCAGCATTTTACCATACCAAGGCCCAAATCCTCATTCAATTATAAGCCAAAGAAGGTCCCTAATCCTTTCCATTATAGGTCAATAATAGCTGGTTCTTTGCAGAGGAGCGGGAAAGGAAGGCACCTTATTTATGATCTTGGCCATCAGGAACACAGTGACAGAGCATGTTTGCCCAGCATTGCAATTGGTGCTGGGAAGGTTACTTGGATACAAGGGCTGTGGCTGCCCCAAGGCCCCAGAGAGACCCCAGTTTATCAGCTGTCATAGGGAATGTCCTGCAGAGCAGAGTTTTCAGTGCTCCCAGCAGCACCTCCCATCCTTACCCTCCTGTCAGACCCAGTTGAGGAGTCAGCAAACCCCAGCAACTGAATGGAACCTTCCCAGCAAGGACATCCCAAGCAACAGGAGACCAGACTTACTCAAACAAACCCTCCAAGTTGATCAGACCATAAACTGCCTGTCTGCGTAGTTCATAATCTCCTCACACACAGCCACCTGAGCTCTAGCACAAGGAACACCACTGCTAATTGCTGCAGGCACCAAGGGATGGCAAGGAGGGGACATGGGGAACACTGATGGAAGGAGTTTAGCAGAGAGATGATCATTAGCACAAGCACAAGGTGCAGGGCAGGTTTCTGGCACCAGCCACAGGCACACACAGCCTGTGTACAGCGGTGGGAGCAAGCAGCAGCTGCCCAGGGCACTGGAAAATCACCTTCCCTGCTTTACTCAAATATGCCTGGGCAATAGGTGCTGTAGTTAAGTCTGTAATCCCATTGACACAACAGAAGCAGACAAGAAATCGACTTTTTTCAGTCTGAACACTCAGCTGGTTCAATTCTGCTTAATTCCCCCACTGAAGCAGCGAGATCCTGACACCGCCATTGGCTTTAGGAAGAGGAAAACCAAATCCTCATGGTAAGGTCAAGCCCTTGCCATGAACTCTCCGCTTTCTGCTCCAGTCTAGGTTTCACAATCCATCTGTCCACACACACCATAGTGCACCCCAAGAAGTAGCCTGTGATGGACCAAGTGGGAGGAGGTGTCCCAACACTGGCAGCCTGGTACCTTGGCCTGGGGTTAAACAACAGCCTTTGATGACAGAGTCACTACCAAACCATGTTTCCCCCACCACATGCCATCCAATTTGCCTCCTGCAGAGCAATGCCACTCTGCAAAACTCCGGGCGTTATGGGAACCAGGGTATAAAAACATTCCCGGTGCAATGACGCCAAAATTGATGCTGAAATTAGGCTGGGAACAGAACAGGCACGGTTGCTTCAAGCCCACAAACTCAAACATACTTATACGGCCAGTCGCCCACAGCAATGTTGCACTTTGTGATCGCCTGTAGGTTTTTTTCCTGCTTCCAGCTTTGCCCCCAAGTTTCTCTCTGGGCACCCAAAGGGCTTGGACATCAGAAGCTGCAAACAGCTGCAAACCACAGGAATCCAGCCCAGCCATTCCCTGCTCCCCCAGCGCAAATATCAGAGATCCCCCAGCTCCCTGTCAGACACTGAAATACTGCCCCTGCCCCAGGGCAGGAGTCCAAGCCTAGGTCCAGGGCTTTCCCAGGCCACCATGGGGATGCAGGCACATCTGCTGCCTGCTGTACAAGGAGAGCGGATATGCAGTGCCCAGAAAACATGTCCATTCTCACAGAGCTGCCCTAGGGAGCACAGCAGGAGGAGGAAGGAAGGATGCCTCCCCAGGGACAGCCCTCAAGCAGGAGGGTGGTTGCAGCCCATGCTCACAGGGTTTTGCTCTCCACAACAGGCTGCGTGACCAAGAGATGGGGACAAAGCCATCAGAGCTCCCTTTGCCTGGAGGAATGTAACATACTCCTCTATCCCACATCTCCTGCCCAAATGGGAAGGACCAATTCTATTCCCATCACAAAGGAAACTAAGGATCTTATGAGTTTCCAGCACACAGAAACACTGTCTCCAGCTCCCCACCCCCACGCCCGGCACTACTCACATTGTACAGGACTGTGGTCCACCCTTCCATGGTGATGCACTGGAAGACAGTCAACACAGCAAAGAGGATGTTGTCAAACTGTGTGATCCCATCATTGGGACCGATCCACTCCCGGCACTCGTAGCCTGGGGGGCACCCCTGCACCCCGCATGGATGGGGAGGGTCCAGTTCCTCCAGTTCACCTGGGAGCACACAGCAGAGAGCCAAAGGAGGCAGAAATAAGGGAGAAGTAGGAGATAGCTCATCCCAGCTTTTTTCCCCACCCACAGGATGCAAAGTGGGTGCAGAGCCCTTCTTCCCACCTGAATTGTTTGTGTAGCAGGCTCGGTGCAGCTTCCCGCTGTAGAACTCCAGGCCGATGATGGCAAACATGAGGATAGCAAAAAAGAGCAGCAAGCCAATCTGGAGAAGAGGCACCATGGCCTTCATGATGGATTTCAGAACAATCTGCAAGCCTGGGAGAGGAAAAGAAAGGGCACAGCTCAGAATAGTGATGCAAATGCCCTACCTGAAAGCACATCCATCTCACATTTGGCAATGTGAGGAGGACAGTGAGCAGAGAGGAGGGACAGTCATCCTTAGAGAGATGCAAGAGGCCAGCACAGCCTGGAGGATCCCTTTGGGCAGGAGGACCATGGAGGAAAGCACCATCCCAGGGGAAAGAGGGCCAGGCTGCAGAGCAAGGCTACAGGAGGGGTTGTTTCTGGAGCTGGTCTCCACTTTAGTGTCCTGCTTATCCTTGTCCCACTGGGACTTGGTGGGACATGACTAGTGCAGCTCAATCCTCCTCACTGCCCACAAAGTGTGGATCCAGCACACCACTCTGCTGGTGCCCAGGGCAGGATGGGAAGACTGGAGCCAGCAGTAGCCTAGTTTCTTTATTTATCCCCGTGCCAACAGATGAAATCTTGCAACAACAAAAAAAAAAAAAAAAAGAAATCTCCCCTGAATAAACCCCAGTCCTGAAAGGATCCACCCACTGCCTTCTGGCCAGGGAAGCAGAGCTGCCAGTGGGCCCTGCCAAGCCCAGCCTTGTGCCAGCACAGAGAGGGCTGGGCAAGGGGCAGTGCCACCCAGGGACACCAAATGCCGCCACTACCACCAGGAGGTTTGTCCCCTCTCCCCTGATTTCACCCTCCAAGGCAGCACAAGGACCCTCTCACTTTGAAGGACATCAGGGACAAATGCAGACACCTGGGAGGAGGACCAGGAGCATCCAACTTACTGGGAATGCCCGAGACGAGCTTCAAAGGTCTGAGCACACGCACGGCCCGCAGTGTCCGCAGGTCCACGTGGGTGTTGAAGTGTGTCCCAGCAGTGGCGAGGATGCTGTGGGCAGACAGGGAGAGAGCAAAGTTATCCTAGGCAAAGCACTTGGCCATCTCAGTGCCATGTTCTCCTGCTAGGCTGGGGGAAGCCATGAGGAAGATCATGTGTCTGGGCAGGTACAGAGATTCAACACCTCCCAAAGACCCACATCCCAGAGAGACCCATTTGATGCTAGCACCAGAGCTTATGGGACACTGTGATGAGCAACTGAAGGGGCCCCCTCAGCCCTTCACTGATACCCCCTACATGCCAGGATGGCTGGGGATAGCCCCACATCACCCATGCCATGCAATTGCACTCTGGGGTCTCAACACTGCCAACACTGTGCTCATCCTGGCTGCATGGGACCAACCTCCCTTCCAGGCAAGTGGCACATGGACCAGAGATGGTGCCCTAGAAATGTGGGTCACTCCCATGATGGTCAGCCATGTTTCCCTGGCAGCACCTCCAGCCATTAGCTGTTCTGGCTTTTTCCACATGTGTTTCTTCTTTAGAGTCCCACCTCTGGGATTGCTGAGAAGGAGCTGAGAACCTCACGTACATTCAAAAATCTATAGTAATGAAAGTTTGATGACCTTGGAAGGCAACCGCCAGGCAAAGGAAGGACTCCAGAGGTTTTCTTTTAAAACACAAAGATTTTTTTCAAGCCCATATCCAGAAAACAAACTGGGGCAGGAGGGGGCTGGTGCATACAGAGTCCAGCAGTGGAAACACTCGGGGCCCCTGTGTCTACTCTGGGAACAGGGATGCTGTGCCTTAGGGATGCTGGCACAACCCTCTCCCATCCAGGTTTGTTCCCCAGGTGTTGGGCAAGGAGGAGGAGGAGGGAAGATGCAGTAGAGCAGCAGGGGATGGGAGAGGAGGGGATGGGGAGGAGAATGGGACAGAGGGAGGCAGCAACCTCAGGGTTGTTTGCAGCAATCCAAAAACCGAGGGAAATTGGGTCATTGTTCCACTAATTCATCTAATTACAGGCCAGAGCAGCTCTCTGGCGCGCTGAGCAATTAGCACTCTTTCTCTCTCCCTCTCCCTGAGGTACGGCAGGTACCAACCTGTCCCTCCAGAAAGGCGGCTGGGTTTCCTAGGATACCCTGGCAGCAGAAACGCTCTCACATCTGCAAACCAGGTTGTTTCAGCTCCTTTTCTTGGGCTCCTCTTCCTCCCTGCCCCAGCAGGAGGGGTCAGCTGCAAAGCCTGGCCCTAGCAGCAGTTGGGATGCATCACTCACAACTCTTTGTGTCTCACACTCCTTATCCCCAATATATACAAGGATCTTTTACCTTTCATAGTACTTTCCCTTTGTCCCGAGCTCTTTCAACACAGTCTCCATACCCCAGCCTGTGACCAGCCCCCGCTACCCACAGGGCTGATGAGAGAGCAGAAAAGGGACTTAATTAATTCAGGAGCACCCAGGGGCTGGGGAGAACTGCACTGTTAAATTGGTTGTAAGATCAAAATCAATAAGCATGATAAAGCACGGCCACTCAGCAGCACGAGGGAGAAGAGCACCGGTGCTTTTATCCCTTTCATGCAACCTGCCAGCAAGAACAGGGTAACCCAGCACTCCTCAAAATGCAGGTGTAGAGGGTACACTGTGCCAACATCATGCTGGAGGCCCTCAGACCCTCCTTCAGCTTTTGCTCCTCCTGTCCCAACACCTGGTGTGCCACCAGCCTCCCAAAGCAGTATGTGCAGCCCCTGCTCTGACACCAGTCAGGACTGGGCATCTCCAGGAAGCCAGGGGATGCTCCTGGGCTGGACACAGGCTCCAGCCCTTTCTCCTATGGGCTTGCCAGTGCAATCCTAGCTGGAAGGCTCCTGGCAGCAGAGCAGGATTGGGATTGACAGCTTCCTCCTATCACCACAGATCAGTGCAAGCCGGGGTCCTACCCAGCTGGATGGAGCGACGGAGGTGGAGCCACCACCTCTCCCAGCCCCACCACACAACCCCCTCCCCGGGGCAGGAGCAGCACCTGGGAGTGCCCTGGCTGCAAAGTCCTCCGCTAACCCAGATTTGTTTGAAGGGCTCCGGAGCCGTCGCGCTCCAGGCAAAGTTCAGGCGATTCCAGGGCACTACTTCCCAGCGCTCTAAATTAGCTGCTAAGAATGGGACTCCTCTGTGGCAAGGTGACATGCTCCTTGTCCTTGCTGGGGGACTAGGGACATCACGAGCTCCTTCGGGAGGAGGATTGGACAGATCACCAGAGGTGGTTGCACTCAGACCTGTCTCTGGACTGATGGCCAAAGAATGACCCACCACTACGAAATAGGTACCTGCACATCCTTTTGCAGGCACACATGACTCCCGCTGACAGCGGATGCACCGGGAGCATGCACTGCCAGAGCTGCTCCCAGCAAACCCATCCAACCCATCACAGCCTCTGAGCAGCCCTGAGACCACCTTTAGACCTATTAAAGTAGCTGAAAAAAGCTAACCAAGCTTCCAGGCACACGAACCTGTCTGCTTTCCCCAAGCCCTTTTATACCACTAACCAGGCTTTGCTGGTACACACAGACACCACCATCACGTTACTGCTAATAATAAATACAACACTCAGAACACACCTTGCTGCTTCAAACTTCAGTATTACACCTGTCAATTGCTTATTAATCATGCCTGTTATTAATTTTTTTTTAACTATAGCACCCAGCTCCATCTCTGAATTAAGGTTTCTTATAGCTCCTGAGAATGCACAGCCCAGAGATGGGACTCAGGCTGTGACACACCTTTATATGCTGACACAGGGCGGCAGCTCCGGTATCTGTAGAACAATTTAAACCCTTTTTGATCACTTACAATATCCACGTCTGATGTGCTAATAATTATTCTTTATTTTTAGGCAAAGACCCAAACTAAAATTACATCTCACCCTCCAAGTTATTTGAAAAAAGCTGCCAGATTTGGGCTAAAAAAATCTCAATGATCTCATACTTTTCATCATATGTACTGGAGGAAAAAAGAAGGGGAAAAAAAAAAAAAGTGAAGGCGTTTTTATAGGTCACCCAGGCAAAGGGGTTAGTTTTACTTCTTCAGAGAAAAGGGGGAAGAGAGACTTCAGGTAGAGAAAAGAGCAGAAAGGAGCTTTTGGAAGCATGCAAATGAGAGATGAGGCAGGATGGGAAATATATGCTAATCCCCCAAAGTATAATTGAATAGTGAGCAATCATCGGCAGACAAAAACATGCTTTCAGGGGTGAAAAAAAATAATAATCCAATGCTTTGTGTTTGCAACCAGGATGATTATTTTATTTTATTTATTTCCAGGCTCCCACCGGGGCTGATACACCTGCAGGCTTTGGGGCTGGCTGCTGGCAGAGTGATGCTCAGCCCTCAGCACCGCTCCAGCTCTCAGGAGCTGAGCAGAACACACGCCCTCGTCTCCAGATGAAGACCTGCACCTAAGGATTTCTTTACCCAGGGGTGCAAAAAAAGGGGGGGATGGGGGGCAGAGCATAAGAAAAAAGAATAATCACATTTTAAATTACTCCCTGCACTTTGGGACTGCGTAGAATAAACTACGAGTGATGCTCGATCACCCTGCCCACACAAAGCACTGAGCTCATGCCCTGTCCCACACTACAGCACCCGTTGTGCCTCCTCTGCCTGTTCCAGGGGAGGTGCATTGCTGGACTCCCATCCCCATCATCCCATCCCACCAGCAGCCCTTGGGGACAGCACACAGAGCTCAGGGCATACTGAAAAGGGCTTCACGCTGAGGACCCCAAGCAAAGGCTGAACCCCCAAATGATCCAATCGACTCTTGAATCATCCCCCCACCCCAAACTGAGCATCCCTCAATCACTTCCCTTGGGGACCACTGCTGAGGCACACGCAGACAAGCTGTCCCAGCAAAAGCTGTGCTGGGTGGAGAGAGGGATCGGCTGAGACAGACTAATGTCAGCCCAAAATCTGGGGCAGGGAGGGTGCTGGCTGGCTGACACGCAAATTAATATTTATAATTAAGTGGAAAGGCCCCTGAAGGCTTGCACTGCCACCTGACTCTACAGGGGAGACTACTTCATAATTAATACACTGGTCAAACAGCTCACGGAAAGTAAGTTACCTGATGAATTTACCCCATTCTTGCCCTGTTCTGAGGGTGAATCAATCCCTCCCCTGCCTGCATATGGCACTACATGTAGCAGGATGTACTCAAGGCTCTTGGGTCCAAACTTGGCTCGAGGCAGGGCCAGTGGGATCAGGCCACTCACTCTGAGGATGCTCCAGCAGAGTGCAGTGATTCTGCTTTGGGGATACCAAGGGACAGGGACACCAGGTCCAAGTCCTGCCCTCAGCACAGTTCAGAACAACGTCAAAGCCTCCATCACCTCAGCTTGCTCTTTCTAGGTTTTGGGGCCATGACACAAGTGGATTGCCCTGCTGCAAAGCTGCTGCTCCCACCCTTCCCAGCAGCTTCTAGAGCCCTGAACTGGACACCAGCAACTCCCTGCAAGGTGTGGTGAGGCTGAATGACAAAATCTGCCTTCACCAGCCTTTGATCTGGGGGATGAAATAACCCCCCCCAGGCCACCTCTTCCTGGAAAAGCCCCCAAGATTTGGTGCATGACAGAGTATCCCATGCTAGACCCTGTGAGCTGCCTCCTTCCTGCCTCTGGTCCCTGTGCTGCCTCTCAGCAGGCAGAAGATTTGGCAGGGAGAGATGATGCTGTAAAACTGCCCTTGCCCACACAGGACCTGGTGGGAACCTAAAGTCCTTGACAGGAGGCAGGAGAGCCAGTCCTACAAAAGAAATATAGCACAGCAAGTGCGTACCACAGAAGGATCTGTCTGAACTCATGCCAAAGGCAGGGTCCAAGATCCCAAGGACATCCACATGGGTGATCCCACTTCCCCACATAAGGATGTGGTGGAAATAACCCACTGTCCTTTCCCTCAAGCCAGGCTTCTACCCTCCAGCTCCTCTCCCAGAGTGAGATCCATGGCAACACACAGAAAGGATGAACGGGGACTTTGCCCAAGGCTTTACCCCCACAGGAGGAAGAAGAGCTTCACCCCAGACCAGGAGCTCTGAAAGGATGTCAGGGTGCAGAAGGGGACTGCACAGGATGGAGGGGTGCCTGGGAGGGGAGGCAATGCCCCCGGGGACCAGCAGCCACGTGGGAGGAACTGACTCACTCTGCGGCTGCGGGAAACCAACCACTGGGGAAGAGGAGCTGGGAAAGGCTGAGCAAAACACGTGAGTAGCATGTGGGACAGATCCTGCACCAGGGAAGGGGGGATGCTTGTTTACCCCAACGTCAGAGCCATAGTTGTACCTGCTCAGGGACCCCCCCACCAACCATCTCCAGCAGTGTGAAGCCTTCTCTGTCATCACCCACCCTTCTCCCCTGACTGGGCTTGGGAAATGGTGCTGCCCTTTGTACGAGGTGCCGATGTCGGGCACATCCCACCAACATGGCATATGGCACATGAAACATTCACAATGCTGGGAAGTTAATTATTCATCCAAACGGAAGACAAAACGCTTTACTAATTGTCCTGGAAGGAAAGAGCTGGGAAAGGGATGAGAGATGGGGGAGGCATCAGGTTGGAGACTGGCAACATTAATGAAAGGAAAGAGAGAAAAAAAGTCTTGTGTGGTGTGATCAAAGCCTTGCTGGGCTTTTGGATGGACAGTTGGTCTCTTTACTTGTTTCTCCTATAGGACAACACTCTTTGCAATGGTTCACGCCCCAGCAGGATAACCCTGTCAGGATGCTGCACTTGTACTCTGATTTAGTGCTTGTTCTCCAAGCCTCATATCCACTCCCCCAAGCTGCCTTGCCTAGAGGTGCACTGTATTCCCTCAGTCAGGAAAACACAGCTGTGGGCACTTGGGGAAGAGCCTGTTCGTAGCCCAGGCATGGCAAGTGTACGCTCTCACACGCGCGTGATGTGCCAGGCACTCTGCTGGGGGCCAGCACCCCAAACTACGAGGGGACACATCACATGAATATTCCCAGACAGAGTTGCTGCAGCCCCCTCCAACTCCAGAATTCCAAGTTCAAAAAAAACCACCTGAACATACAGAACTTGCATGAGGTGCACTAAATACCAGAAGGCAAAGCATCCCTGCCTCTGCCATGGGGAAGCTCATGGGAGAACTGTGGAAAGGAACTTTGCAGGACAGTCATCCCAAAATCCAGGCAGCACCACAAAGAGCAAAAATGCCCTACTCATCCCTGAGCTCGCTTTGCAACCTTGCAGCACAGGAGGAAGCAACCTCCTTGGAGTCACTCTGTGCTGCTTCACGCCAGCCCCAGCAGGATATCAGGGCGCGGGTGTGCCCGGGTTTCCCTGGGAGGTCAGAGGGATGGGCTGGGCTCGTGGCTGCCGCTTGGCTTTGCAGGGAGAGGATGTTGGTTTTAGGAACAGGACTTGGGAGAGCCAAGCTTTCCTCCTCCAGCACAGGCTGGCTACAAGTTGTGAAGGGCATGGCAAGCACTGCCAGCAATCTTTCAGTCCTGCTTTTCCTTGGCCACGCTCCACCCCACAAAATCCTTTAATGAAAACCACCGTGCCCAAGGGCTTCACAAAAGGCACCCAGGTGTAGCGGTTGTTATTAAACCCTACAAAAAACCCTGACGCCAGCTCTTCCTTTTAGTGACCCCAGTGTATTTATCCTGCTTGTACAGCAGCTGCTTTCCCCGGCTCCCGAGCAGCACAACTTCACAAGGGCCTTTTGATTCCCATTTTGCTTTTTTTCCCCATTGTTAGCAGTGTTCCCCCACTCCTTCACCTCTCACGTGTTATTGTATTACTGCTATAAAAAAAGCCAATGGTGCGACAATGCTCAGGCACTGGAGTGTGTGAAGCACACACCCACCTGGATATTTGCAGAGGGAGTTTAACCCTTCTTATTCCACCAGCGCCTCCAAATACGGTGTAGGACAAAGCAGGCAGCTGCAGGGTCCTTGTTCTCTACTCCTAATGGCATTCCTAAATGTTCCCGTTGCTGATGGCTGAAGCTCCTTCAACCTCACCCTCTCCAGACCATCAATTAAGAGGTCACCAACCTCCCACTGCCCTTTCTGACCCATTTTCTCCTTTTTTGGTTCAGGTCACACAACATCAAGCAGGTCACTAGTCCAGATTCAGCACTTGGCCAGCTCTGGTCCACGTACTGACAAGGTGAGCATCCCCAGTCCCCAGGGGAAACGCACATGTTCCCCTCTCTGGCTCTGCCTCAGAACAAGTAGAGGCATTTTATGCACGCTTTCAGATAAAATTATTTTTAGCTGGGGGAGAACAGGCTGTTTTTTTCAGGCAGCAATGAAGATTTGGAAACGACAGGTTATAAACAGAGCAGGTTTACAAATGTGACTATTAGTTCCCCAGTGGAAGCTTTAGCATCAGGGAGCTTTAAGGTAGGCGTCAATTTCCACTGAGATGAAAAAAACTGGATTTATTGACACGAGAAGCAACACCAGTTGAACCCCAGTCAGTGCCATCCATTCCTGCACAGAGTCCCAGAAGGCAGCTCACAGGAGAAGCCCCTCATTAGGCTAATTTACACCAGGGAAAGCACGCAGAAAATCCCACTGCTTGTGGAAATCCTAGTGTAGTGTCTGGGACCATGATGTCACCTGCATTAAGGACCTCTCCCATCAGATACATGGCAAAAAATAAGCCCAGAAAGGAAGAGTAATATGCTGCATAACATTTGGAAGGATAAGGGCCAGCAAGCACGATGTTGGGTCAACTCTGGGCTGAATTCTGGGGCAGGGCCTGCTCACACAGATACCTTCTCTGGTTCATCATCATGGGATGTATCAGCATCCCAAACGGGTCAGCACATCCTGAGGCAAGCACTACCCTACACTTCTGATGCTCACAACATCCCCTCCACCACACCGCTGCCTCTTGATAAGTGACAACAGATCCCCGAGAAGTACTTCCCACAAATCTCTGCCCAGACACTCATACACTCATCAAGTGGAAAGTTTTAGTCCACAGAGCCGATCCCGAACCCGCCGGTCGCCCGCACACGTCCCCCGTGCAGGCTTCACCACCCGCCTTACGCAACCGACACAGAACAAACCGCCAAGTGCAAATCTTCTCCCACAAGCTGTTTGCAAGTCATTTGCCAGCCAAGGATTATTTGCTGCAGGAATTTGCCAATAATTCAGCAGATTAAACAGGCAAGAGTTTCTTGCAAGGGAGGCACAGCCACGGCACCGAGGAACAGCAGCTTTGTCGGCACCACATGGCAAAAGCGAGAGCTGAACAGCACAGAGGAGCCCATGACCTGGTCCAGCTGATCACAGTGACCCCATCCTCCCCAAAACCAGTCCAGGATGAAAATCTGTATGTTGCCTCCTCCACCCCTCATAGGGTCAGTGAGGCCACACCAGTGGGCAGCAACACTGCTGGAACAAAGCCAGCAGTTAATCAGGTGTTTCTTGGGGTGGGTCCCATTCTGCTGGAGCAACCACAAGGATACAACAAGGGGAGGGTGATGGTGGTGAAGCAAATGCTGAAGGGCTGCACCCCATAACCAGCAGTGCCAGGGGGACCCAGGTACCTCCTGTCAGGGTGGCTGGTGCGGAGCTCACAGCCCTTCATGGACAATTGATTCCCTGGCACTGCGCCCGGCCCGGCGCGGCACCGAACGGAGCTGGCGAGGCTTTTGCGAGTGAGTAATTGCCAAGCGCTGACTCAGCACGGGCTCGGTTACAGTCAGCTCACCCAGAGCCACGGGGAGGGCAGGAACAGGTCCACAGCCATCCCCCCCTTCCCAGCCCAGTGCTTACCCTTGGCCCACGCCCCAGAGGATGCCCAGAGATGGCCAATGGGCATTTCCCAGCCACCCAGCTGCTTCCCACACACCAAGCTCAGCATCGCAGCTGCACAGTGAGGACAAGACCCCCTCCTGTTGCTACCAAGGGTGACACGTGTCCTCTGCTGTCTCCAGACGTGTGACCAGGGATTTGAGCAGCTTTGCCCAGCCCAGGAGTCATGGAGTCCTCCCCACGAGTCACTTTGCAGATGCAGGAGAGCAGCAGCATCCTGTGTGAGAGCTGCACTGCCCACAGGCAGCCTGTTTGCCACCCACCAGAAGCATCACCCCACCACCAGCACACCCCCTGCCTTCTCAAGCACACGTGGTTGCACGCCCCAGCAAGGCCACCCAGGTCCCCATTGGGCCAAGGGAGTCCAAAATGTTTCTGACCATGTTTTCCTCAAGACTCCTCTCAACCACAGTCTTGACCTCCACCTCTCCATGACAGATGAGCAGCACCCACCACCACACCCCTGGCAGCATCAGGCTCAGCATCCCACTTCCTCCTCTGAACACCCAAGTGGGTGTCACATCCCACCTCGCAAGCCAAGAGATAGGACTGTGCAGCACAGCAGCTCTGTAGAGACCCCAGGCATCTCACCTGGCTCCTGTGCCTCAGTTTCCCACACAACCCCGCAGCTGCTCCGCACCCAGCAAAGCTCATGATGTGCTCAGAGATCCACAGGCACCATCTGTTTGTGCACATCAAACCAGCTCCTCCGAACGTGGCATTTCCACCAGCATGCAAAAAGAAATAAGCACAGTCCAGGCACCGCTTCCCTGGAGCCCCTCCATGGCTGCAGGGACTCACCTGCCCTCCGCACAGCAAGGGGAGTCACCCTGGAGGGCTTTTGCTCAAGCCAATTGCCACTGTTAGCTAACACAAGCCCAAATGGCCCTGCTCATTTCTGTCACCAGCACAGCCCATCACACTGCAAGCAGGACTCAAATCTGGGCCATGTCCCCGGCAGGTGACACCAGCAGTGACACTCAAGCAGCACCCGTGAAGCTCTGTGTGCTACCAGCACCACTGAGCAGGCATCACCTGGGAACATGACCCCACCCAGACCTCATTCCCAAACCTCCAGGCCAAGCCTGGAAAGTGCTCCAGAAAGCAAAAGGAGAAGAGATTTTCTCCCTCCCTGTGTGGTGTCTGAACAAAACAGACTGCATCCAGTTGCTTATGAGGCCATTCTCCTTGTCCTCACCTCACCCTATGCCAGATGGGTGAGAGATGTCAGGACAGCAAGTGAGGAAAGATAGACACGGTGTCCCAGTCCCCCCCACCTGACAGGGAACCTTGTCCCACTCTTAGCTGCCCACAGCAAAGAGTCTCCAGCACAGGGAACCATTCTCTCCTCCCTGTCAGCTGGGACGAAGAACCACCAACAACAACAGCAAACCAGGGCCTCGCCCCATGTCCTGGAGCTCACCAGGATGAGCCCCCATGCCCAGCTGCCCAACCAATGCCCCCAGTGACCCAGTGCCACCCAACTCACCCACTGAGGACAACGATGAAGTCCATGACGTTCCAGCCGTTGCGCAGGTACGAGCCCTTGTGGAAAACGAACCCCAGAGCCACAATCTTAATCCCAGCCTCGAAGCAGAAAATCCCAATGAAGTAGGGCTCTGTCTTCTCCTGCCAGAAGGAAATCAGTGATGCAGTGAGAGGTGGAGACTGGGCAAACACAGCATTAGGCATTTCACACTGACCCAACTCATGTCCCATCCCACCTTCCCCACCCTCATCCTCTCTTTTGGGAGTTTTCCTAGCCCTTTCTCAGCCAGCATCAACCTTGGAAAACAAAGACAGTGGCTACAAGCAATCCAAGATTGCCCAGTCCTTCCCTACTTCACTTTTTAAGGGGCTTAAACCTTCCTGAACCCTTTCCTTAGAGAAGGAATATGTTACAGCAGCCCCAGGAAGGCTGGAGGAACTAGTCCCAGAGGAAACCTCCTGCCCTACCACCCTGAAAACAGAAGAAATTGCCTGGTATGATTGAGTGGCTCCCTTAGGCTGATGCCCCAGCTCACCCACCAGCCCACCCAATGCAGGGCAGAAAGGGATGGACACAAAGTACTTACTAATCTCCGGGACATGGGCGTCTTGTCATCCTCGGGGAGGTGCTGTTCGAGGGCCAGCACGATGCAGTTGGCAATAATGGTCGCCAAGATCATGTACTCAAAGGGAGTGGAGGGGAGTTAAGGAATAGAGAAGAGGTGGATGACATTCCCAGCCCTCCAGCCCACCCTCTGTTTCACCTGCTCATTAAACACCACCATCACTTTCCCCACTGGAATACACACACTCACACACACACCAGCTTTCACCTCCTACTGCTCCCAGGCAGTAGTCCACCTTTGTAGTAGTCCTGGTTGAAGGCCACCTTTGTGTTGTTTGAAAATGAGAGGGGTGACAAGAGAACTGAGAGCCTCCAAGACCTTCCTCACCTCATCATCTTCATCCCAAGTTCATGTGGCATTAACCAACAGCCTTTGTTGGGCTTGGAACTCCCTGGGGAGAGAGTTGCTGCTCATGGTGGTAGCCCAGAAGGTAGATACATGTCTGAAGGGGGACAGCCAGGCTCTGATCAGGTTGGGCTTTGTCTGGAAGAGAGTTTGGCATGGTCCCTGGCAATGTTAGGGAAGCTCTCCCTGGCATGACACATTGCTGGCCAAGACTGCTTTCCTTCTCTTTTCCATCACAAAGCAACAGGAGATGGGGCTCAGAGAGGGAAGGTGTCACAGGCAAGCAGCAGTCCTGCCTAAAGCATCCTCATGGGAGGGACCACCTGCACTGCCTGAGGAGAATAGGGCATCCCTTGCAGGTCCTGGGAATCTGACCTGGATCAGTCTTCCCTATGCCCTCTGTTGGCAAGGTGGATGTGCCACTGCCAAGCACCTCGTGGGCAGCAGGATGAGCTCAGGCGGCACTGGGAGCTGCAGAGCACGTGGCTGAGCATTCACAGCTTGAGACACTGATGGCAGCTGGGGCTGAGCTTCAGTTCAGGCAGGGTGGAAACTCCCTATGGAGACATCCCAGCTCAGCCTCACCTCAGCGAGACTTCAAGGAGTAGCAGCACTTTGTCAGCAAGGTCTGATTGGACCCTTAAAAGCATCTAGATCTTCCACACCCTTCTCCAGGAGCAACCCTGAGCCAGGACAAGAGGCAGCAGATGCTGGTGTCTGAGGACCTGAATGGGAGGGGAAGGAAAGGGCAGGTTGATGCCCAGGAAAGCACCCCAAACTCAGGTCCCTCCTGCCTTTTGATTCATGGAATCGAGGCAGGGACACGGAGCTCCCTCCTCCTGCCTGGCCCATTGCCGAGCCCTGAAAACAAAGCACTTCCAAGTGACAGGATGGCCATACCTTTCCGACTTACCATCCATCTTTCCCACATCTTCACAATAAAAGCCCTGTTGTCTTCAATAACAAAATGTGGAGCAATTCATCAGCAGGCAGCACACCCCTGCTCAGCTCCCTCCATGCCAAAAACCCACAGCTCTATTACTGTCACCACTGGCAGCAGCAGCAGCCATCCCGGGAGGGGACTGCCACCTTCCCAAAGCCCGTCCTCTTGGAAAGGGGATGTGATACCACCAGAGATGGATTTGCCTAGAAAGAAATCATTCATACTCACACCATCCCAAGCCAGCAAAGGCAATAGCCCCCTGGATGAGCCTTTCCCCATCACACCAGGCTTTTCCAGACCCAGCACCTTCAGGTTCACAAATCTCAGGCCAGGAGGTGTCCAATGCCCATGACATCATCCCCAGGAAAAGGGGCGATTCTGTCTTTTGCAACCTTGCCTTCTGGCCACTAACTACAGTGAAAAGCTTTAAATCAGAGGCCCTGAGCCTATGGATAAGAGAAGGCACTCCAGTGCTGGCCACAAGTATGGAAAATGGGAAACCATGAAGTGACCCTGGCAGGAGTGACACTGCAGCAATGTGGGAGCAGGGATGGGCATCAGAGCGAGTCCCCAGAGAGCGGGCCAGGAGGGACAGCCAAGAAAAGCCTGCAGGAGCTGGGAGGTATTTAGCCCAGTAGGAAGCAGAGCCAGGAAAAATTCAGCCAAGGCATTTAAAAGGCCACTCAGTGAAATTAATGGTCACTAAGTTAGAGGCAAACCCAAAGAGGGAGGCTGCAGAGCTCACTGCTGCCGGCTCACACCATGCTCCCAGCCAGGCATGAAACGTGAGCGGCTCACTGTGCTTGGGGGAGGGGGCCACACCCCAAAACTTTTCCTCTGAGGCTTAACATAAGTGTGGATTTTACCACAAGTCTCCTGTGAAAGCCACGTCCTCTCCCTGCTTCCCACCTCTGGCCGCACGCTCCTGCCGACGGGCAGACCGCGGCGCTTGGCCCCGAGCCACCAGCCTATTTGGGATCTTTTTGTATCATTTTCCTGAAAGTCTGCGAGCAATTAGCACCGGCTTAAAAGAAAAACAGCGTGTTAGTGGGGCGGTGCAGCCAGCTCCCCAGGCACCAGGCACATTTGCCTAGATGAGAAGTGTGGGAACTGCACAGCGAGTCCGTCTGTCCGCCCCGGCACGGCTAAACCCGCCAAGCATCCCGCGCTCCTCCCCACCACAGCCGCTCTTCCCCATGGAGGAAACACCCAGGTGGGAAAAACCCAATTTCTCCAAAGGAAGCAGTGTGGGAGCCCTGCTCAGCAGTGCCTGGGGGGGGGTCAGGACCAACTCTAATGGCTCAGTTCGCTCCTATGTTTCCTTGCAGGCTCCAGCATTTGGTTCAACAGCACAAGGATGGTGCACACCTGCTCCAGCACAGAACCACATCCCTGCTCCACCTCTGGCAAGTGCATGGCACATAGGTAAGGAGATATCATAGAATCAAGGAATGTTTTGGGTTAAAAGATATCTTAAAGACCATCTCACTCCAATTCCCCTGCCATAGGCAGGGACTCCTCTCACTAGATCAGGTTGCTCAGAGCCCCATTCAACCTGGCCAAGTCTAAAAGGGCAATCACTGCCCTAAGCACTGATCTAACTAGGAGGTCTCTGCCAAAAGTGACTCTCCAAACCCCACTGACCCAGTTTTCCAAGGAGCCGAGCCTGGCTTATCACATCCAGAGCGGTGTGGGAGCTGCAAGACGTCAACCCAGTGGAAACAAGCTCCCATAGCTCCAGCTGTGCCAGGTTTTGAGAGACCAAGGGTAAGAAAAACCTCCCAAGGGACAGCAGGAACATGTGGCTCAACCAAGGGATATTTTATCCCCATGCTTCACGTCTGCCAAGCAAACATCCTCCCATCTCAGGGCTGGAGCCCACCAGACAATGCTCTATCACTGCTTTGTTTTCTCTCACATTGGATGTCTAATTACACAACCTTCCAGCCACCCAAAATGCAGAGTAGACCTTGCCTCCCTCCAAGCCCAGTAATGAAAGCCCATCTCCCTCCAGCCTTCTCCTCCTCCTCCTCCTTCGTCTGGCTTCTCTTGGAGGATCATTAGAGAGCCAATAAAAATAGGTTTTCTTATTGATTTATCTCCTTTACCCAATGCTCTCTCCCCTGAACCGTTGACTTGTTTCCTTAGCAACTCAGCCGATCCCTGTGCACGCCACACCTGCAGCTCCATGCTTCCCACCCAGTGCCTTTGGGGCGGGGACGGTGACCCCAGGACACATGGACATCCCCCTGAGCCATGACCCAGACCACCTGGAGCAGGCACTAACCCTATGCCTGGAGATGGAGCACCTTGGTGGGTCTGGCAGAGAGACGTTCAGCCACTGGCATCTCCTTGCTTCTAGCTGTGACCTTCCTCCCCAACCAGAAGCCCAAACTAGCCTACCCTAAACACCTGTTTTGCTAAGGCAGGGAGTGTTCCCAGCTCCAGTCCCTGAAGATGGATTCACGGAGCTCATGGTACATTGATGCAATCTCCGCAAGAGGCTGGGTATGAGATAAGTCCCTCCCCGGATGTGGGCAAGAGGTGGGAGCTATGGAGAGCTCCACTCCATCCCCCCACTTCTCAGTGCCTTCTCCCCACTCCTGGGCAGGCAGGTGGGGAAGGAGCAGAAGAGACAGAGGAGTGAGGTCACATGGGCCTCGGGGAATCCTACTTCTAAGTGAGAGGAGCAATTTAACCCCTTGCCCTGCCTGCATCATCCAGCTCAGCTCCAACATCTCCTAGAAACTCCACTTTCCATCTCTGCCCAGGCTTCCTCAAGGACCTGATACCCTGAGGGGCTTTCCCTGCTCCCCAGGTGTCAATAAGAAGGACTTCAGTTTTCTACACCTGTGGACTTCAACTTGCTGGTCCCATCCCCAGCATTCCTGCGTGTCCCACACAGACATGGTGAGATAGGATGAAAGACCCATCTCCTCAACATCCCCACCCCTAGGATGTCTCAATCCCTCTCCTCTCAGCTCCACACCCCAGCAAGAAAGAGAGCACCTCCTCTCCAAGGCTGTTTTCATAAAATCACAGAACGGTTTAGATTGGAAGAGACATTAAAAATCATCTTGTTCCAATCCCCTGCCACGGGCAGGGACTCTACCTTCTACTACATCAGGTTGCTCAGAGCCCCACCCAACCTGGCCTCGACCACGCCCTGGGACAGAGTCGCTACAACCTCTCTGAGCAAGAGAGGATTTTGGTTTCAAGGAAAAACCAAAAGTGCCAGTTAAAGCAAAGCCTCTGTGTGATCTTAATTAAATTCTGGGATTTCCCAGCCCCACAACACTTCCTTGGCTTGTCCCTGAGAACAAAAGGGATCTTCCCCCACCAAGACAACTATCCAGTGCCCTCAAGCAGCCACAGTGCTGTGAGCCCTCATGGGTGTCCCTACCCCTGCATCCTGCCACCCATAACTCCCAGCCCATCTGTGGTGTGCTGGGGTTGACACAAAGTGATGTACAGACCCCAAATCCTCTCACTACCCTTTAAACATGAGCCAGCTCCTGCATGCCTGTTCCACACAGGCTCAGGGGAGCGATGATAGGTTTGGGGTTGTGCTCATGTCCCTGTACAGGTGGCAGGGAGCATCCAGCTTGCCTAAATCCTACTGCACAGACATGCTCGCTCTCTGCAGTCACAGACATTACTTCTTACGGCTCCAAAATGTGGTGGTTTGATTTCCATAAGGGGTTAAACCGAAGGCAGTGACAGCCAGGAGTCCAACGGGGCAGAGCTGCCCACACTGCTGCCGCTCCTGTAGGGATGCAGGATGTGGGATGCGGGGTCTGCCTGACACGTGCAAACAGCTCCATGGAGAAGCGTCTCCTTCTCCCCCACCTCACCCTGGAAATCAAATCTCTCTCCTCTCCTCCTCCTTTTCTTTTTTTTTTT
>VXBX01000791.1:305413-321649 GCA_013400415.1 Scytalopus superciliaris | reverse complement strand
AGCCGGGGAGGGAAAAAAAAAAAAATGGAAAAAAAAAAAAAAATGTTCTTGGGGAGCGCAAGGACGGAGCTGCGCAAGGATGGCACAACATGGTGCAGCTCTTCCCCTGGGAAAGTGAGACCTGGCAGAATCTTGGCTGGAGAAAAGCAAAGGTGCAGAAGTTGCTTGGCAAGGTGGGGCATGACACTGCCAGGGTCCCTGAGGGGCACTGCCCATACAGTGTCAGGTCAAAGTGAGAGTCATCATGAGTAAAACAATTCAGGCACGCATAGGTGTGCAATCCATGGAGCAAAATCCCCATGATGGTTGGATTGGGAATGCACCCTGGGGCTCTGCACACACTTGGCCAGCCCAACAGCAGATTTGGTCCTCAAAGGGACCAAGATAAGAGAAATCTCTCACCCTCTTCCCTGCCAAACCTGGGGACAGGTGCAGTGGCCAGTGTGTGCCTGCAGCCAGATGCTGTCCTTGGGGACACAGCCAGAGCCACTCAATGTCATCTGGCCTTTCTGGGGCGGGAGAGGGATCTTATCCAGGTCAAATATGATTAGGCGGATGAGGAACGGAGCAGATATAGATGAGCTGCAGCCCATCTCATGTGCTAACTGAATTGCAGCTTTCCAGGCAGCCAAACAAATGAAATCAGGGAGAAAGGCCTGGCCATCAGCAGGACAGCAGGCAGGACAATGCTGTGTTTCTCAAGGAGAAGAGGAGGAGATGTTCTACAGCCAAAACAGCAGCAGCTGCCTCACGTTTTGGGCAGGAGAGGTTAGAAGACCAGCTCCAGTGGAGATACTGCACTGGGCTTCCAGCAAGGAACTCAGCAAAGACCTGCCTCCCCACAGACCTGCACCCCTATCCCAGTTGCTCGTGTTTCTCCTCCTTTCCCTCCATGCATCATCCCTATTTACACTGGGAAGCCAAACTGCAGAGGCTGCTGGTTATAATTACACAGTTACCCAGCAGATATCCAGGCCTGAATCACCAGATATTTTTAGCCCTATTACCTAGTCAACTGGAGCTGGGTGAAGAAGAGCCTTCACTCCTCCCTGCACTCCACTCCAGCCGTCTTGGCTTTCCTCAGTGCCATGCCCATTTCAACCCACCACACAGGGACTGGCCCATCACCCTCCCAAGACCAGCAGCTCTCACTGACCATGGCCAAGATCCAAAGCTCACATCCCTAAACTACCCTCATCCAGGAGAAATGCCCTGGGCTCCAGGCCAGGCAGCTGAGGTGCTCACATGTTTTCCCTGGCCCTACCAAAAGGCACCAGCTGCCTGTGCCAGGCTACAGCTACAAGGATGGGAACAACTTGCCTGGCCAAGCTAACCAAAACTCATGACAAAAGGCCTTGCCCACTCCCAAGCTCTCGAAACTCCAGTGGTGCAAAGGAACTCCAGGGTGGATGAGTTTCTTGGAAAGAGATGGCAGCCAGGCGGGGGACGGGCAGGAATGCTCAGCTCCCGCGCCTGGAGCACGCCTGTTCCCAGCACTCACACAGGAATATGTCACTTACTTCTAGAAAAGAAAAAATATAAAATGGGCCCATTTCCCTCATGCATTGCAAATTCCAGGAGAGAATAATGCTGAGGAGTTTTTTTCACGTGGTGGAGGAGCTCCAGTCTCTAGGAGACAGCGGCTGCCTGGAGATGAGACATCACACTGGCACGGGACCCCAGCCCACACCGGGAGTGCCGGGCCAGCAGCAGCACCCCAGCTACTTCTTGCTTTAAACGAGAGCCAAAGGGGCGAGGGCCCTCCCACACCCTGCTGAAAAAGCACATGAATAATTTGGCATATTCTGGAAAGGCAGGCAGGCGGCCGGGCCACTGCCCTGCAGGGCTCCCCGTCCTCACCACCGCTCCTGCAGCCACCCACCCAGCTGGCGCTGCCAGGAGGGGCAGATTTAGGGATGCCACAGGGGCCTCCAAGGTGGCCCTTCACACCCAGGTCACGCCCTTAAGACTGGAGACACTGTGGCTCCCCAACCAGGACCAGTTCCTGCTTTGCAGAGGTTTGACCTGACATGTCGGAGCTGCACAAGGACATTTCCCCAGTGATGCTAAGCAGGGTGGGTGACCTGTCCTGCACCCCTATGCCTTACCAGAGGCCTTTCCCTGAGGTACCTGTTGCACCAAACCAAGGCACTACTGCCTGGCACCAAGGAAAGCTCTCCTGTGCCCGCTGGAGGAGCCAGTAACTCAACCAACAAGTTGCGGGGAGAGAAAGCGGCAGAGGCAGGAGCTGCATGGAATCACTGCTGCAGAGCACGGCACAGGGAGGGTCCTACAGCCAAAGCACAGCCACGCTGAAGTTTTCAGGCTCCTCCATGGGGGCAAAGCCCAGGAGGGGTCTTGAGGAGCAGCAGGGCACTGAGCCCAGGTTGATAAGGGGCTGAGTGCTGCGGTGCTGGGCACTGGCCAAGGCGCCCGGGGGCACCCGCGGGGAGGGTGGGAGGAGAGAGAAGTGTGTGGGGGTGTATGAAAGGATGGAGGAGCAGGGGAAGGAGGGCGGGGGAGAAATCTGCACCCTCCACCCAACCCTAGGAAGGGAGGATGCTTGGGATAAAAATCACAGACCCACAGGCCAGCCTCTCGAAAAGGGCCACAGGACAGAGGTTTTCAACACCCCTCCCTCTGCCGCAGGGAGGGGAGCAACCAGCCCTCAGAGCTGCCGTGGGGGGCTGGGGGCTGCAGGGTGAGGATGGCTGTGCCCCTGCCAGGTATGATCTGCAGCAAATAGGGCACACACAGGAGGGACAGAGCCACCACCCAGCAGGGCTGGAGATTCATGGGCTCCCAGCGAGCTGTCCCCAAAAGGATGGGTGGCTCCACGTGGAGCAGGGTGACAAAACTCCAGCAAGGCATCAAGGCACAGAGGAAAGGCCATAACATCACCACCCCCTCCCCAGGCACACACACAGAGCATCCCAAAGCATGCAGGGTTAAACCGGGATCAGAGCACCCCTCCTCACCAGCATGGGGGGGCTAATAAATCCAAGCCCGAGGAGGGGCTGGGGGGCTCCCTGCAGGGAGAAAGAGCTCAGCTCCTGTCAGGCACAGCAGAGGACAGGAGATGAAGCAGCAACAGGGAGAGGAGAGCATCCCCAGGGGACGGGGCACCCCTCTCCACACGCCTTACCTGCTGTTAGTGCCACATGCACGTGTCCTGGGCAGCCACCAAGGCAAATCCAGGAAGCAAGGGGGGGCTTGCAGGGGGCGCAGAAAGGATATGGCCAGTCGATGAGCTTCTTGGCATATTTCCTGACTATGTTCTCTTCCCCGAAGAGGAAGAGCGATCTGTTGACGGTGAAGCAGTTCTGCCGGACGGGGATTGGGTTGTACAGAGCCATAGTCCGGGCTCTCTGCGCTTTGGTTTGCTTGAAGGCTCCCGGGCTCCCTCCTGCAGGGGCAGGAGCTCCTTGCCGGCTCCGGTTCTGGTCGGAGCCCCCATCTCCAGAGCCCAGCCTGCCAGCCACTGCCTCCCCAAAGCGAGCCATCCTGGAAGAAAACACACAGGTGAGCCAAAGCAGCAGCACCGAGGCGGCGGGGGGGTGGGAGAGAAGAGGGAGGGGGTTGCGGGGCGCAGTCCCAACCACAGCCCCCTCCTCCTCGCCGGGTAACGCTCAGCTCCGTCTCTCCTCCATCCCTCCAGGGCAGCAGGGACCGCGCGGAGGAGAGGCGGCGAGGCACGGCACCGGCTCAGTGCCCCCGGCACGGCCTGGGGGGCAGCCCCGCTGCCTCCAGCTCCCCCAGTATGGCCCCCCGGGCAGCAGGGAGGGCAGCAAGCCCTCCTTCGTGCTCGCCAGAGGCCGCAGCCGCTCAGTCCCTAAGCACCTTCCACCACGAAGCAAGGGGTTAAACCCAGCCACATCCTTCCCACCACTCTGCCTGCAAGCCCAAACCAACCCCTTTTAACCCCCCCGCTACAAGGCAAGCAGAGATCAGGCAGAGAAAGGGCTGGGATCCAAGTCCTTTCATCCACCCCATCGCAAAGGAAGACACAATTCGGTACAGCACCCAGCGCAGCAGCCGAGGCCGGGGGAACAGGTTGCAGCGTGGTCCGGCTTAGTTGGAGCCAAGTGTCCAACTCCTTCCTCCCGACTCCATCTTCAGCATCCTGCGGGAGCCCGACCACCCATCCGCCGGCTCCCTGGGGCAGTGGGCAGGGGTGGAGGGCAGAGCCCCCAGACAGGCACCAGGGATGCTCAGCCTCTCGCTGCCAGGGCAGGAGCGCGTAAGGCGGCGTCGGCTTCCCGCAGGAGCCGGGCTACGAAATTAAAGGCTGCCGCGCCTCTGCAGCTCGGGGACAGCTCGCTTTAATGAAGTCAGTGGCAACACAGGCGCACACAAGCGCACACACACGCGCAACACGCCCGGCTCGCTCCCTCGCTCCATCCAGTGCGTTCTTTTGGCAAGCACGGGAGCTGCCGCAAAGGAAAAATCAGAGTCGAGGGGTGGGTCTGAAGGGAACAAAGGCAATGGGGGAGCCCTCACCCTGCCAGAAGCCCCCCCCCCCCCCCCCCCCGCCCTGGCTGCAGAGGGTTTTCCAGCACACGGGTGGTCCTAGGTGAGTGGCTAAACTGAGGGATAAGGGGGGCTCTCCTGTCTGCATCCTCCACAACGCATCTCAACCCGCACCGAGCATCCCTCCAGCCACATGTACTGTCCTCCCCCCATCCCTGGGACACACTTCGAGGCTCCCGGCTGCCCGCCGGAGCCGCCCCGATGCCAGCGGGTGCCTGGGGAGAGCCCTCCTGTTCACTCGCATACAGATCAGCCTGCTTTGTACAACCCCCCTCCACCTCGGTATTTTCTGTTTGACACATGATGTTGGCCAGAAGCACCAGCAGCTCATGGGAGAGGTGTAAACAGCCCGGGCTGGATGTGTCCCTGCAGCAGCTGACACGGGGAGGGGTGGGGGTCTCCGACCCTGCTCTCCCTCTCCACCCCCCAGCCAAACCACTATGGGCAGAGGACGGGGGACGCTGTTGGTGCTGCACCCCTGCATGTGCCAAGGTCATCCAGGGATGCCCAGAGTCCCCTGGGCTGGGCTGTGCCCCTGTGCAGGGACTGCCTGCCCACCCAGCTTTTGGGAACCCGCCCTGCCCTCCTGGCACACACAGGATACCTGCAGATCCGCAGGGATGTCCCCAAGTCCTCTGTACCCACCAGGCAGGGCACAGCCTCACTGCTCAGCACAACCCTGTGAGCTGTTCACACATAGGATCCCCCACTCCTCCCACTGAACCCCGAGGCCAAAGAGCTCCCCAGGACCTTTGCCACAAGCAGAGCACCCACAGCTCCAGCTGGCATCACAAGACACCCTGCAACCTCGTGATGCTCTTCTCCTCTGTCCACACCACCACCAATCTGCTCTGGAAACACAATGGCTGCTGCCCTGTCCCTCACACCTGCTGTAGGGCAGCCAGGAACACTTGANAAAAAAAAGTTAAAAAAAAAATCAAGCCCTTAATCATATAAATCATGTCATCATTTGGGCAAGGGCTTCTCCCCCTTGGTGCAGCCTAACAGCTCTTCACCAAGGACTTCTACACCCTGCAGGCACTACTGTGACCAAAGGGCCACAGAGTGTGTTTTTTAGCCCAAGCTCGCATGAGTGCATGGTCAGGAGCCTTTAGGCTGGCTGGGTGAGGAATATGAAGGCTCAGGTCCTCCTCAGCAAGATAACAGAAGAGTGTTTGCAAAAAGGACTGTGGGATCATTGCCCCATCCTCGGTCAGACACTGAGAGCCCACCACAGTGCCTATCTGCTGCATACTTACTTGACTCTGTGCCTCCAATTAGCCTTATAACCAAAACAGGTGTCATTTTGGGGTGTTTCAGCAAGTTCCCAGCTATGTCACCACCACACTGAGGCACAGAGTGGAACAGGGGTGGGCAGATCCCTCCCAAAATAATTCCCAGGCCACCAGCCAGCCAGAGTGATCCTGGACTTTCATTCCACTAACAACAAGCACTGAGGTGGCCACATCAGTTACCAACTAATTACAATCCCTTCGATTCAGTCCAGGCAAGACACTGCCCTAAATGAATCAATTATGATTTGTGGTTCATCCCTTTTGCCTCCTCCTCCCTGCCACCAACGCAGCACCAGGAGCAATGCCACTCTTCCCACCTTTCCACCCTTTAAGTCACTGTTAATTAAACCCAAGGCTGGGCAGATTGCCAGGAGCAGATTCTCAGCCTTGTAAAGCTCCTGCTTTGGCTTCTCCCAGCCCCCCAAGCCCTCTCCCACCACCTAAGCCTGCACAGCAAGACCCCACCCAGCCTAAATGCTCCAGCTGAGAAGGATGGACCCAGCACTGCGTCTGCATCCCTGCCTGGCTCAGAGCAAAGGGCTGAGGGGGAGGAAGGCAGCCTTCCTCCTCCTCCTGGCCCCTTGAAGCAGGGATGCACACCTTACCTAGACACTGCTGCTGGGGCAGTGGGCTGTCCCCTGAACTCAGGGTTGGCTCCCACCTCTACTCTACATTTGCTGCTGCAGAGCACAGGATGACCCCAATGGGAGCCTCTCTCCTGCTCAGACGGTGCTAAAGGATGGGATATTTATGAGAAAGCAGCTCCTTAGGAGAAGATTGAAAGCCAAAAGGAAAAAACAGTCTCTGGCTATGCCAAGAGATGCAAGCTCTGTTTCCCAGGATGTTTATTGCTATTCTCATCTTGACCCTCACCCAGCACACTGGGAATCTGTGAGTCAGGAAGAAGAGCGGCTGATGCCTACATGATTCAACAAGGCACAGGGATTCAAAGCTGGATACATGGGGCTGTTTGGGTTTTTGTGAATGAAGGAAATCCAAGAAGATGGGAGAACAGCAGATGCCAGGACAGGAAGGCACTTGGGATGCACTTGGTTTTGCAGAGACAGGCTAACACTCCTCCAGTCTGTAGCACAGGGCTGATGAGGAGCTGCTGAGGGGGCTGGGGGTGTTCAGGCTGAAGAAAATGGGGCTCAGGAGGGACCTTCTCACTCTTTACAACTACCTGAAAGAAGGCTGTAGCCAGGTGGGAGTTGGTCTCTTCTCTCAGGCAACAAGCAACAGCACAAGAGGAAATAGCTTCAAGTTGCACCAGGGGAGGTTCAGATTGGATATTAGGAAAAATTCCTTCACCAAAAGGGTTGTGAAGCCCTGGAACAGCCTGCCCAGGGAAGTGGTGAAGTCACCATCCTGGAAAGGATTCGTAAGACATATAGATACAGCACCTGAGGACATGGTTGAGGGGTGGGCTTGTCAGTGCTGAGTTAATGAGCTTAGAGGGTTTTTCCAACCTAAATGATTCCACGGTTCTATGATTCTCACGCTGATATTGCCATCCAAGCCCCCTCCTTCCTTTTATCCCACCTCTCCCAGCCATGCCATCATCACCAGAGACAAGGGGCTGCCCCTTCCCAGGTGAGCCCGAGTCCCCCATCCCTCACCGCCCGCCGCGGGGCTGCTGCCGCCGCTCCGGCATTGCCATCTAGTGGCAGCTGTCCCCTCCCTGCACCTCCCCTCCAGCCTCAGACGGCAGCCAGGGCTTCGTCTGGGCTTCCCCCGCCTGACCCACTTCCCGCAGGATGCTTGGAAGCAGATGCAAACTCCCCACGCAGTTACCGCATCCCTTTCCATAGCCCCTGGGGCAGCCTCTGGCTCAGCCCTGGCACCCCGAAGTCTCCCGGTGCTGGGTACAGGCACCCAAAAAACCTGGAAGTTAAAAGTATCCCCTGCCAAACCCCAGGTTGTTCAGAAAGTCAGAGGCTGCTCCTCCACCTGGGGAGAGAATCAGGCGGGAGAGAAGTCCCTGAAGAGAGTTCGAGTTGGGGGTGTTCAGCCTGGAGAAGCAAAGGCTCCAGTGATACCTCAGAGTCCTTTCCAATGCCTAAAGGGGTTCCAAGAGAGATGGAGAGGGACTTTTGACGAGGGTGTGGAGTGACAGGGCAAGGGGAAATGGCTTCAAACTGACAGAGGGCAGAGTTCGATTAGATATTGTGAAGAAATTCTGCCCTGTGAGGGTGGTGAGGGCCTGGCACAGGATGCCCAGACAGGCTGTGGCTGCCCCACATCCCTGTTCAAGGCCAGGGTAGATGGGACTCTGAGCACCTGGGCTAGTGGAAGGTGTCCCTGCTCATAGCAAGGGTTTGGAGCTGCATGATCTTTAAGATGCCTTAAAACCCAAGCCATTCTATGACTCTAATGCAGCCCAGGCAGGGTTTAGAGATGGGGGACAGGTTCCCCTTTCATGATTGATATTCCCAGGAGCTGTGATGGGCTGCACTCATCTTAGAAAGTGGTTTTTGGCATCCTGATTTGAATTTATTTTTGAAATTTGACTATGCTAGGGAAAAGAGGGAGAAAAAAAAAAGAAAAAGGATCAAATGAGAATCATCTGTGGTGGTGCTCTGGCCAGATTTCAAGTTGGGACTGAGTAGCTGTGACTCAGAAGCATGTTTATAACCATGCAGGAACGCAAGGGGTTTTTTCCAGGAACAGATTCATTACCTGCTGGATTAGAAAGAGGATGTTTTCCCCAGTTGCAAAGGGGAAGTCCTGCTGAGCTGAGCACAAAATTCCCGGGTTGGTGCAGCTCACCCAAGGATGCAGGTGGAGAAGGTCCAAGCAGCTCCAGGATGGCATCTCCAGAAGAGGGTACCACACCAGTGTCTGCCTGATGTTCATTTGTGCACATGTTGGAGCTGTGGCACAGGCCACAACAGCCCTGTTGGCATCTCTCCTGCAAAAAAGCCCCAGGCTGGGCACAGCAGAGGCTCTGGCCTCACAGCAAGGCAGCTCTCACCCAAACCAGGGTAAGTTTTCCCCCTCTCTGCCATCTGCTTACTCTTTTTCCTAACCAACTCACCCAGCTCACAGTGCTGCCCATCTCACTAGGACGTGCCTTCCCCAGCACTAACAGAGATGAGCAACATCACCTTCACAAACCCCTGGACACGTTCCCAACACGGACCCAAAGGGCTGATTTGGCAGGGTCAGCACTGTAATTTATTCACAGAGGAATCAGATGGCTGGAAGAACTAGTGAAAGCCAGCAAATCTCACACCGAGCTATAAACTCTGCCTCCAGATTTAAGTGACTACCACAAACTCCACCAGCCTCCTCCCAGGTCACTGGGCTGCAGCAGCCACACAGCAGCAGTGGCAGGAGAACTTGGATCTGCTTGAAACTGAAAGTGTAATTGGCTGCACACTGTCATAAAACACCCCCATGTCCATAAACACTGCTGCTTTTAATTACCAAGACCCAGGAGTCCAACATCCAGCCCTGGCTTCTTTAAAATCAATAGGAAAACAATCTTGCACAGCTCTCTTTGCTGGAATGCAGCAATAACCTTCTGGAAACTGAGATTTTAGTCATTGTACCTCCCCTGCAACCATCTTTTGCAGGTGATGGAGGTGCAGAAGGAGCTCTCACCCAGTCCTCCCCCTGCAGCCCCTTCTCAAGATCCCAGCTGCACCACACCTTGCATTCCCACCCCAAGGATCCCCTCTCCTAACCTCTCTACGAATGTTGGCTTAGGGGAATCCATCCTGCAGCCCCGTTTTTTAAAATGCCTGCAAGTTCTCTACTGCCAAGCAAAACACAACACAAACCTGAAGCAAAACACCACACAAACATGAGTGTAGCCCCCAGCAGGTCCCACTCGGGGTTCCCAAACCCACAGTGTCCCACCACATCCCAGCAGGGCCCACCATGCTCCAGCTTCTCTAGGGGTGAGGTGCCAGGGCTGCAGGCATGCATTAGCCATGGCATTTTAGGGAGCTCTGGGCAGAGCCTGGAGGGAAACCTGTGAGCCTCCATCCCTTTTCCTCCTCCCTTACATTCAGAGGCTTCCCAGTGGCTGATCTGTTGTGACATCCTTCTGTGCAAGCAAAGAGGAGACACATTGAAGATGTCTCTGCAAGTCAGGTGGGATGTCAGAGCAGGGATCAGGAGCTGTGTATAATCTGCTTTTTATTCTTTCCCAAGTATTTTTCAGCACAGGGCAGGCATTACAAGATGCCATCACCACAGCCTAGCACCTGGCCCCGTTCAGGTGGCCCAAGATCCAGGGCTTAGCACCAACCCAAGTGCCTTGGGATCATGTGCAACCCAAGCTAAATTCATCACATACTTCTTGAAGCCACCAAAAGTGCCCAGACACACCACAAAGCTTTCAAGCTGGATGTCCCCCCTACACTGCATCACTGTGGGAGTGGAGCAGCTCATACATCAGCACTACTGATAAGGCATAAGGATGTTGCATTTTGAATCAAAGGGAGATTCAGCAACCAAACTGTGGAATCATAGAATGAATGGGGTTGGAAGGGACCTTTAAAGGCTATCTAGTTCAATCACCATGCCATGAGCAGGGACATCTTCAGGTTGCATCTTCAGGACATAATCAGGTTGCTCAGAGCTTCATCCAACCTGGCCTTGAGATTATGTAAAGCTGGAAGAGCTGGGAAAGGCTTAAAGAACAGCCAAGAAACCTTGAGCATTTATGGGGATGCTTTAGGGATGTGCATCCAGCACCACAAAGCTCACAAGGGTTGGGTTTGGTGCTCAGTCTCACTCTGTCACTGTGAAGCTCAGTGCCTGCATTCACCCACCTCCCACAGGCTGCTCAGGGTTTTGCACTGCCCAAAAACACCAAACCCAAACCAACAGCCCCCTTTGTGGCTGTTGTTTTCACCACCTGAACAAGCACAAGGGAGTTACTGACACCTCGAGCAGAGGCAGGTGAGACCCCATCACCCCTAAACCACTTCAGATGAGGGTCAGCCTTGCCTTACCCCAGTTCTGGCTGCAGTGATGGCACACAAGAGGGGAAGACCCACAGCCTGCTGCTGCGTGCTCTCCCATTTCCTACCTAAACACCCTACTCTGAGTGTTCCTGGTGACACAGCTTTCCTTGGTCTAAACTCTGTGCCTTAGGCTAGGAGGCTTTATGGCTCAACTGAAGAGCCCTGAAATAATCATCCATTAATAAATTGCCTGGAGTGCCCTGCTGCTTTATTTAGCCTTGCAAGTTGGGCTCTAATTAGCATTTCCAGTCGCATCCTGGCTGCTCTGGGCAGACATGCAGCAATCCCACCTCTCAGAGAACAGCTATCTGCCTTCCTCTGCATTTCCATCAGATTAAAGTGAATTTCCATCCCTGCTTCCAACCCCCAAATCCCTCTACACAACCTCTGCCCTCAGCCAAAAGCTGTGGAGCATCTCAGCCTCATACTAACCAAGCTGGCAGGAGGCGAGATCACACCTCTCCATCCTCCTCCATCTCAGATGGGTCCAGTTTTGGGCAATGCACTTCTAAAAAGGCTCACTTAAGAGGATCCAATGGGGAATAAACACATGAATATTTGAAAATTACCCTGCCCAAAAGACCAGGACTGGTAAGAATGTATAAAGAGAGACCATGGAAAGGAGGAAAGGAAAAAGCCCAAGCCACAGAGGGATATTCCCCTTCTTGCCACCAAGGCCCTGCAAGAGCCATACACCAAGCTGCCAAACTTTATATGTGTGTGGGAAGAAACTCAGAAAAAACATCCCTAAGGCCATCCATAGACAGCTAACAGGAGAAAACTTATTTCTAGCCAGTCAAAAGGTTGCAGAGGGATTTTGAAAAAATAATCTTTCAACTGCTACACTACCCAAAGCAGAAGAAATCCCTCCTTCTCCTTCAGCATCCTCATGACCCCTCTGGCACAGCAGCATTAGCTCCTGCCAAAGCCAGCAGGAGAAGTTTTATCCCTTAGATCTCTCCTCTTCGCCCCCACAAGAGGCAGGTCCGTGCCTGAGGACCATCCAGTGCTTTCTCTGATCCTCTGCCTGCCCTGCAAGGCTCAAGCCAGACAAACACAGCCAAACACATGGTACCAGTGAGTGTTTTATACAGAGGAGCCTCCTTTCTGCCTTTGGGCTGTAAATACCCCTGGGAATAAAAAAAGAAAGCTGGACCAGAAACTCACCAACTCCATCCCCAAGCTAACAAAGCCAAACTCACAGTCTCAGCTTTCTCCAAAGCAACCTGCTGGCAAACAGGGTGGCTTTGACAAAATTACATTGTCAGGACAAGCGCCAGAAGAAGATGGAGCTGTTGAAAAATTTTTCCAGCAAGTCTGAACTTGCACTGAGCAGCTGATGCTCACGACAGCCAGAGAAGCCCCATCCCTGGAGCGCAGCCAGGAAGGAGATGCTGCTCCCATCTTCCAAACCTGTGAAAGAGAAAAGGCCAAAGAGCAAAACCTCTCTCTGAAAGCTACTCAGTGCTGGGAGGTGCGAACAAACCGTCCCCCTTGCTGTGCCGGCAGGGAGTCATCAGCTCAGCAGCCTCTGTGAAGGCAAACACCCTCGCCCAGCCCCAGCAGAGCGTGGCTTCTCTGATTCCTCAATGGGGAAAAGTTCATTGAAGAATTTTTAGGCTTATTTCCACCCGGGGGAATGCACAGAAAGGAGTTGCAGCATATCAGATACTGGTTTACTGTCTCATGAGCTGCAGTGGGGGGGGAAAAAAGTCACCCCTGTGAAGCTTCTCTGATGACAAATGAGGGCTTGTGGTTTGTATCAGAGCTCATGGAGATGTCGTGTTTTGTTACAGCATCATCCACCATGGTGCCATGCTCCAAGCTTGCAGGAAAGCTACTTCCCACCAGATAACCCTCAGACAGCTGGTTAGAATCATCCCTGAAAGGGGAGACAACAGCAGCTCTTTCAGGTGTGTTTTGAGAAGGACAAGGCCACAATGACCTCCTTCCCTCCAGGGGATAACCACCAGCACATTTTCCCCAGTTAAAAAACAAAATCCTTGCTGGAGTGTGTAGCACCAGCCCCAAACCAGCCAAACAACAGCAATGTGTTTTGGGTGACCTACACACTCATAACCCTGTGCTAAAGGATCAGCGTGGCCTTTCCCATTGAACATGAAAAAGTGGAGACAAGAAGAGCATCTCTCCTCTCTGCATTTCTAAGAAAGATCTCAATATTTCAAAGGCTTTGGGAAACCAAGAGTCACATTTTGAAAGCTGCTTTAGTGCAGCTTTAGAGACCTTCCTAGCCTTTTACAGACCCCTAGAATGGTTTGTGTTGGAAGGAACCTCAAAGACCATCCCATTCCAACCCCCTGCCATAGGCAGAGTCACCTGTGACTAGACCAAGTTGCTCCAAGCCCTGTTCACCTGGCCTTGAGCACTTCCAGGGACTGAGCAGCTTCTCTGGGAATCTGTGCCGGGGCCTTACCACCCTCACAGTCAAGAAAATGCCATTTTGTGAGTGCGCAATGAGACATCCTCTGTGTTTTAAAACACAAAATGCTGAGTTAAATTAAAAATAAGCAACTGTTTTGATTGGACTTGATACCGCCTGAGGTCCCTGAATTAACTTATTACCCCATCATCTCTGAAAATACAAGTAGTATGGGGGGGGGGGCAGGATGTACTACACCTTAGAAGCTGAGAGTGGTAAATAACATTAACTGTACACAGTGGAGAGGCTGGAAAACACCTCTCCCACAAACATGTCCCAGCCAGCAGACAGCCCCCTCATCAGAATCACAAAGGGCTGCCTGGGAGAGGGGAAGACGTTGAATTGCTCCGCGGGAGGGAAAGGATGAGAGTGCAAATGAGCACGGAATATCGGAAGTTTCACTGCCTGCACGCTGCGACGGATCACGCTCAACACATGCTATAAACCAGAGAGTGCTAAAGCAGAGAGCTGTGCTGCCATCCAGAGGGATTTCGGCAGCTGGAGAAACAGGCAGAGGAACAGCATCCAGTTCCATGGGAAACACCAAGCCCCGCACTCGGGGAAGAACGACCTGGCTGGGAAGCAGCTTGGCAGGGAAACCCCCAAGCTGACCCCAAGCCAGGCGTGTGCTCTTCCAAAAATGGGTCAGCAGCCTCCTGGGCTGTGTTAGGCAAAGTCAGCAGGTTGAGGAAGTGACCCATCCCCTTTGCACAGTCCCGGTGAGACACACCCAGAGTGCTGTGCTGCCAGGGCCGGAAAGATGGGCTTACTGGAGCAAATCCAGCAAAGGTGACTAAGAGAGAGAAGCAGGGAGAGCTGAGACTGCTCAGTCTGGCTGAAAGAGGCTCAAAACAGATCTGATCAATGCACAGAATACCTGACAGTGCAGGAAAAATCATAGAATCATAGAATTGATCGGGTTGGAAAAGACCTTGGAGATCAAGTCCAACCCTTGGTCCAAATTCAGTCCTTTACTAGATCATGGCACTAAGTGCCACGTCCAATCTCTGTTTAAAAACCTCGAGGGATGGTGAATCCACCACCTCTCTGGGCAGGCCATTCCAATGCCTGATTACTCTCTGGCAGAGCCAGGCTGTTCTCTGTGGCAGCCAGTGACTGGACAAGAGGCAATGGGCACAAACAGCAATAAAACCAACTCTGTTTATACATAGGAATAAACTTTTTCACTGTGAGGGGAACTAAGTGTTTGGGACAAGATGCCCAGAGAGATTATGGCATCTCCAT
Source organism: Scytalopus superciliaris (assembly GCA_013400415.1). NCBI lineage: Eukaryota > Metazoa > Chordata > Aves > Passeriformes > Rhinocryptidae > Scytalopus > Scytalopus superciliaris. Next base: position 307,160 of record VXBX01000791.1, on the reverse strand, counting down.
CCTTGAAGATACTCAAAAACCCCCTGGACGTGATCCTGGGCAATCTGCTCTAGGTGACCCTGCTTGAGGGTCTTCCCAGTTCAGGCCAGAAATTCAGCATCACTTCTGAGTTGTGGCCAGGCCAAGGGGGAAGCTCCCTCCAGAGGCTTGTTTCCAGGAAACACAACCAGCCCCAGCATGGTGCACGACTTCAATGTTGCCCCAAGGTGTGCTAACAAAGCTTCCCAACACCTGCAACTGAGATTCCAGTGAGGGAAGAAGGAACTGCCAGGGTGCAGTGGCAAAACACAAGGCAGCAGCTCCTGAGCAGAGGCATCTGCAGAGAACCACCTTGTCCTCCAAGTTCAGCAGCCAGCTCCTACAGAGCCCAGCTCCCTGGAGGAGTGTCTCAGCCTTGCAGGAAGGCTGGGACTGTCCCTAAGTGCCCACTCCCCCAGCAGGCCTTGGGAGGCTTTGCAGTCACCTGAATTAATTCAGAGAGGGAATTCCTCCAGAACTGTGTGCCAGAAACCCAGAATTTGAGGCAGTTCAGTGAAAGATGCTGCTATTTCCATGCTGTTGCCAGGATATTCAGTGGAACTCAGGTTCATCCCAGGTCAGAAAAGAAACTCCTCCCCAAGAATCCAAACCTTGGTCTGCACTAAAGGAAAGCAGGAAGAGCACAGGGCAGAAAGAGATGCTTCCCTGCTGCTCTAGGCCAAGTTACTATGACAAAAGCAATATTTCAGTGTCCCCACTCCCAGGTTTAGCACATCCATAGTCCTTTCTACCACCTGTATTACTCCTCATGCAGGGTAAAACATAAGCAGAGATAATCACCTTAGCCAAGGCATTCATTAGGCTCTCATAGAGGCTAATTGCTTTGCCCTGGGTGGCAGAGGACTTGCATAGGAGTCATGGGTGTATCTACACGAAGAATGGTTCCAGGTAAATAACCCCAGGATCACCTGCCACCCACATCTCAAGGCTTTCACCTGCAAAGCCCCCACAGCTCCTGCCAGCTGCCTGAGCTGCCTCAACATTCCTGCCCAGCCCTCCCAAACTCCTGGATACACGGCAGCAGAAGTCTGGACAGGAGCCCACAGTGGAGAAAGGCATGGCTAAGCTGCCTCTGACAGTGACTGACACTACAGAAATGCTGGAGGAAGAAAGTCATCTACCCCCCAGGGCAGAGTCAGGAGAGAGAGACAGGGAGGTGTGATGGGCACTGGACACTGGTGTCAGACCTGAGACCCAGATGGGATGCTGGGACACCTTGTCCTGTCCCCAGCAGGGAAGGAAGGGTTGCCATTTCACAGGTCCCTCTCAATGCTGACACTGCAGCAAAGAGGTAATGCCCTCATCCTGCCCCTTGCCCCCAGCACAGAGCAGCCCCCAGAGAGCCCACTTGGGTGGGAGCAGGGCTGCTGCTCACAGCACAGCAGCTACACCCACTACATCCAACACCTCTCCCAAAACTGTGCCATAGAACTACCAGCATCAGGAATGGCAACTCAGAGCCACCTGGGGCTTGTCCCTTCCCTGTGGAGCCAAGGAGGGGGACAGAGTAGGGGGTGCTGAAACAGCTGCCAAAACAGCCCCAGCCCAGGGGGCATTTCCCAGGCAAGAGGCAGTGCCACCCCCAGGCACAATCCTGCCCTCCCGATCACTGCAGTCAATTAAACCCAGATGGTGCTGCGGAATATGCTGGGAAGCAGCAATGGAGCTGCCAGTCCTGCACACACCGAGGGGGCCCTTTGTCTTGTTC
>VXBX01000791.1:249859-305405 GCA_013400415.1 Scytalopus superciliaris | reverse complement strand
AAAAAAAGGCGACTTCATTTGTAATCTGGGATGCAGAGCGTGCACATAACCAGACAGAGGCTGCCAAGTCATAAAAAGCCACTGAGATCTGTTAGCAACACCCTGTGCGTTTTCAGCTTGTTCTGTTCTCTCCCTGCTTCCCATAAAACCACACGAAGGCAGAGCTGCAGTAACAATATGCTCCAGCCCAAAAGGCTCCCCGCGGTCTGCGCTGCAGGTACGAATCCCAGGGAGCAGCAAGAAGCTCTCCTGTCCTGCAGATCCTTAAACCAGCCCATCCCCTGCAAGGGACACCTTGCAAACTCGTAGCATCAGAGACATTAACTCAAAAGTGCTACAAGGCAAGAGATCACTTTTAATTACCTTATTCTTTGGAATGACTGTCCTGTGCTGTGGGCTGAGTGCATTGCTTCCCGGGGGACACTGAAACCTGCCACCCATCACTCAGGCACTTCAGTGCTGAATTACAGCATCCCACCTTCATACTGCACCACAATCCAACTGCTTTCCCCTCCTTGACTTCTGTGCTCCCTTCCCAGCATCTGGGAATTGCACTTTTCCATGCATCCTTATTGTAGGTATCATTCCAAAATGAGAGCACAGCTTGCATTCCCCAAATTGCACAAGCTGAGCTTAACAAATTCCCACCTTGTGGCCATGCAAAGCAGGTTTGGGTCCTGTTTGCCTCAAATTCAGCTTGAAGCTTTTCTGGGATGTTCCCTGTGCAGCCCTGCCTGTCCTTACCATCAGCTAAGAAAGCATCTGCTCAGCCTGGATAAGCCACAGGAGGTTCCCCGTTTGCTTGTTTTGACAAGGAGCTTTTCTCTTGAGCTGTCTCTAAGCTAAACACTATCCAAATGATGCTGCCAGACTTCCATAGCAAAGACAGCAGCGATTCAGCCACAACCACTCCATGCAGCAGCACACCCAGCCTTTGGGGCACAGCAGACCACTCCAAATACCTCCAACCCTGACCCCAGCACCTGAGCAGGGGGATGCAGGGCAGGGCATCAGTTTGAGACCCTGGAAAACAGGGTTTAATGTTTGCCTTAGACTTTAATCCCTCAGACAAGAACAAGGTGGGCTGGTACATACCTTTCACCATAAAGTTAAGCCTCCCACAGAGCCACAGCCCTGCAGGCACTCAGCAGACATTGTTTGCTGTTCCCTGCCTCAGTTTCCCCACTGGGGAAAAAAAAAAAATGAAAAACACAGAGAAAAGAATTTTACCCTTCCTATTCTTATTCCACTTGTGGGATTTCTTTTTCACTGGGAAAAGGCAGCAGGAGGTGGAGGCTTGGAAAGGTTGGACCTGCCAATGCTAGCATAAAAAAGCCTTTGCTTGTCTTCCCTCACTGCAACACAGATCAACATCTGGCTGCACACCAGGAATGCCACAAAGGCAGAGCTAATCCAGGGGAGCAGAGGTCTCATGCAGCAGAAGAGAGGCACATGCTGCACTCTCTCCCTGTACCCAACACATGCAGACCACCCAGCCAGAGCTGGCAAACAGGAGTACAAGGAGACCTCCTGCAGATATCCAGCCATTTTCTGCATTCCTCATGTTCCATTTAATGTCCACTGCCACGTCGGAGCTATGGGAAAACACCTCCCCACTGCTCATCAGAGCCAGACCGCCCAGGCAAAAACCCCCAGGGTGATTAAAGGCATGTGAGATGGGCCCTTCTGAAAATTAAATCACAGGGAAATTGCATTATTACTAATAAAATTACATATAAGGAAATTAATTTGCTTTTTCTCCCCCACATGCTATCCATCTATTCCCAGAGAGCATCCATGGCACTGGGGTTACTGGCTCTGCACACTGGCCTGGGCTTTGGCAAAGCTTTTGGCAAAAACACTGCTGGTTTATCCTAGAGAGAATTATTTGGGTTGGAAGGGACCTTCAAGACCATCTCACTCAGACCAGAGTGCTCAGAGCCCCATCCAACCTGGTTTTGAACACTTCCAGGGATGGGGCAGCCACAGCTTCTCCAGGCAAGCCGTGTCAGGGCCTCACAACCCTCACAGGGAAGAATTCTTCCTAATCTTAAAGCCATTCTCCCTTGTTGTCACTCCATGCCCTTATCAGAAGTCCCTCTCCTTCTGACATTTATGAGTCTGATATTAAAGCAGGAGCCTATGGCACGTGATTTTTGCAGGTTGATGGGGTACCAGGGCACCTAAGTCTGGAAAAGGATCAGATCAAGCTCCCGTGGTGCTCACCAACTTCCCAGGAAGGGACCTGGCGGAGACCGGCAATGGGGCTCTCTGGGCCTCAGCAGGACATGAGGTCTGCAAAGCCCAAGGGCTGCCATCAGTGCAAGAGCATCCTCCAACACTGCAGGCTTCCCACAAAACCATCATAGAGCAGGATGAGATGACAAACCAAAGCATCCAGGAGCTGAGAAATGCAAAGTGTGGACCCTACCAGCCTGGGGAAACATCCTATTAACCACATTGGGATGGCAGCAGCCAGCACAGCCACCTGCATGTTCCCCATGTGTTAAAGACGGAAATATTGGGCTTTGTGTTTGAGTTACTGCTGGATGGAGCAACTGAGGGCAGCCAAAGGGGCACATCCCATGCAGTGTGAGCGGGAAGGGCTCCGGCTTCATCTCCCTGCCACCAAACAGAGCTGCAGAGATCCAGGCAGTTAATTAGCAAGCAGCCGTTCTAGGGACTCGCTCCGCCAGCCGACAATTAACGAGGCCATCCCTCTGCTTCCTGCCCGGCCATGATTTATTCATCTGGCATCCCCGGTGGGTTGCAAAAGATAACAAGGCACCGAGCACTTGCCAAGCCCATATGTCAATTTATTTTCCCTGTGCCTGAGTCACCGGCCAGGAGGTTCCCTGGGCACAAAGGAATGAGCACCGAGCCGAAAGAGCCAGGGAGAGCCTGCCTCAACGATGGGCTGCTCTCCAAAAAAGACAGGAGCAGCCCCAGCGTTATCACAAGCTGTTTTATCATGGAAACCATACCAAAGAAACCTCACCAGCTTCACACTGACCTGGATCTCGACAAAGCAACATGCCACATCTAATTAATACAGGGGCTCCCACCTCCTTTGGGTGTTCTATTAGCCATTATTCCCCAAATAAAGTGCCTAAGGCAGGAAGCTGCTCTGGACCAGTGATACTGCCACAGCGTATCCCAAGGAATTTTGCCGAGCAGATACAGGGAGGGGAAGCTTGTAATTTAAATGCAGGACTAAAGCATGTGGCTGCAGCCTTGGTCACACAGTGAGTGCCAAGTGGGGGAGACTAATGCAGGACTTGGAGCTGGGACTTTCTCACAGCACCAAGGCAAACTATGGGAATAAGTTCATTAGAGGAAAAGAGTAAGAAAAAGTGGGTTCTGGTTCTGCCAAGTAGTTCTCTTCTGTTTTCTCAAGTTTGTTAATGTCTCCTACTTGCTCTGATTTAGACTTGAAAACTTTTCAGAATTAAATACAAACCATAGAATCGTTTGGGTTGGAAAAGACCTCTAAGATCATGGAGTCCAACCATTAAGTCCCAACACTGCCAACTCCCACTAAACCATGTCCTGAAGCGACACATCTAGACTTAATCTCCTCACAGCAGGGCTCAAGCCACAGCAAAAGCAAAAGGCAATGACCCCAAATGCATCCAAAACTCACTCTGCATCCAAGGAAAGCTATCCTGAGAAGTTCCAAGTTTCCTCTACATCCCTACAAACCACCCCACAATTCGGGGGAACCGCTTCCATGAGATGCCACCCTTCAGCTTGGAACTGAGCAGCCTGGCTCAGGAGGACCAGGAGACAGAGCACTGTATGTGGCAGCTGCACCACAGGGACGACACCCCCTAGTCTGTCCCACCAGCCCCACAGAGGATACAGGGAACGCTCCCACTCCCCCCAGGCTGCCCACCTGGGCTGGGGGGGCTCTCCGGTACTTACTCCCACTCCTTCCTCCGTGCCTGCGGCGTGCTCTGCATCTTGTGTGCCTCGTGTGCCTTGATAATGTCCCTCTGCTCAATCAGCCCGCCCCGCCGGCGCTTGATGACGTCCGGGCTCACGGGCACATACTGGCCGAGCCCCAGGTCGAAGGTGCTGCCGCTCTCCGCGTCGCCATCCCGGGAGCGGGGCTCGTAGAGGGCGTCGAAGCTGGCGGCGCGTGAGACCAGGGCCTCGGCCAGGCCCTCGGGCTCCAGCAGGTTGCAGGACTGGGTGGTTTGCATCAAGCCGAGCCGGTGCTTGCGCCACGTCTCCTCCTCGGGCAGGGCCAGGACGTAGCGGGGGGAGGCAGGGTCCAGCTCAGCCCCCCTGCCCGGCGCACCCATGGAGCACGTGCCGAACCCCAGCATCCTTGGTGCTGTTGTAGCTCATCACTCTGGAGGGGAACAAGACAGAGAGGGGAGGCTCAGGGCTTTGTTCTGTTTGTACCACCTCCCTTTCTCCTATGTCAACAGTCGTATTTCTCCTGGGTTTGTTGGGCTAGACCCTCTCCAACCAGGCACAGGGCACACATCGCTGGACCCCCAAGGTCAGGACAAGGGATAGCACTTCCTGCCTTGGCAATCTCATCTTTCTCAAACAAGGCACCCCTGCACCTCTTGAGCCTGCAACCAGCCCTCCATGGAACAGCACAGCTTCCCATAGCTGGATCACAGCACAACAATATGGGAGGAGACTTGGGACACCTGGGTCAGACCACTCCTTTGCTCTTTCCACGTGATTGGCTTTTCTCTATGGGGCATCCCTGGATGGAGCATCCATGTCCTACTCCAGCCCCACATTCATGGGATGACAGACAGGCAGAGACAGGCAGCACTTCAGGAAGCTGAATGTGGAAATATCAGTATGACTTCGAGTCAGGAGTTAGGCATGGGAGCAAAAGGCACAGGAACACTCAGGAACACCTTGCCAAGCAATCCTCCTTTGCTAAGCAAAGCAGATGATGCCCTACAGACAGGAGATGCTCGTGTCTGAGAATATACCCAAAGCCTTGTCATGGTAAAATGCTGTATTCTCACAGTAGAATTGCTCCAGGAAGGGCTTTGCTCCCTCAGTCCCTGAAATTCCTCTCCCAGTGTTTGCAGGTGAGGAGGAAAGAGAACAAGAGAAAGTGCAAGGGAGCCAGGGCTGTTAACCCTTTCCTAACTACATCCCTGACACAGGAGAAAATAACCCATCAAGTAAAAGGAGGTTTTAAATCCCCCATTAATGCAGCAAACTGAGCACATGACCATTTCAACCCCTTCCCAGGGTGTTGTTTGGAGACACCTGAACACCATCTCCAGAATAAACAGGGAGGTGAAAACAGAGGTTAGGATAAAGGCTGGGAAACACCACACCAGGAATAAAAATAAATTAAATATAGAAAAATGTAGTAACTGAGGGGACAGAGCCATCCTAGCCAAAGATAGCCTGCCATCCCCACACTGCAGGGGAAAGGAAGGACAGCCCAGAAGAGCTGTCTCTTTCAGATCTGTGGTGATGCACTGTAAGTAGAAGGTATCTAAAATCACCACCAAATTTAAACCTGCCCAGCCCAAGGGATACTCAGCCCTTGCCAAGCTCTCCGGAATGAAAAAGGCAACTGCCAGCAAGAGCCTCAGCAAATTAATTAGCACATTGATAAGACGAGTTGGCTGCTCCCACTGAAAGCTATAAACAGATCCTTCACTCCACTACTTTGCTTACCCATGCGACTTTTTTTAGGAGCATTAATTACTTTTTCAAGTCAGTTCTGGACACCTTTATCTTATTTTCAGCAACTTCTGCCTTTCCTTTTCATATTGCTCTGCTTATTTTCAATCCTCCCCTGTCAAAGTTTAACTCCTTGTTCAGCTATTCCAGGTTTCCTTGGGGCTTTTTTTCTTTTGTATTTCTGCTTGGGGTTATTTTTGGTTTTTTTTTTTTCCTGTGACTGCTGATAATTTTGTTTCTATTTTTTGTTTGGTTAGTGTCATTTTGGTTTGGTTTTACTTTTTTCTTTTTAAAGAACCATTCTGCAGGCCCTGGCAAGGACAGGAGGCTTTCATGCACACCAAGCATGAACAGCTCCAGGTTTCAGCCATGCAGAGCCCTGAGGACAATTAGCCAAGAGCAAATGAGGACACAACCCGAGGGCAGGTCCAGCATGGATTCACATGGATGCTGGCTCTCCTAATGCCTACGGATGCATCTCCCACCAGGCTTGCTCCAGGGACCCCGGTGACTTCCAGCCTTGGGGACAAGGGGGAGAAGCTCAAGCAGAGCGCCCTCAAATGAAACAGTGAGAAAGTTTGAGGAAATAAATAGAAATAATTAGCTTTGCCTCCGCCTAAGCAAACAGGGCTCACGCTGCCAGCAGAACAAGCCACGTTCCCTCCGGAGAAGTGACAAGGAGAGAAGGGAGGATGCCAGAACATTTTGTGAAGGAAAGCTGACGAGGCTACGCACTAACGAGGGTGCTCGCGGAACGCCACGCGCCGGGTGCTGAGCATCTGGCACTGGGGCACCTGCCCATCTTCTGGCCTTTGGTCCCCTCCTTCCACCGAAAACAAACACGCTTTATTTTTACACAAAATCTGAATTAGCGGGGAAAACACTACATTTGCTCATGTAATTTGGCTTCTGCTGTTTAAATGCCAGCGCTGCCTCTCTGCGGGGAAACAGTTCTGTATGTGCTGGAAATGGACCACGGACAGAGCTGGGACCATGGAGACACCCAGCAGCCCCCACGCTGGGTTTCCTTAATAACATATAACTTGAGTGCATATCATAGAATGGTTTGGGCTGGAAAGGACCTTAAAGATCATCTCATTCTAAACCCTCTACCATGGGCAGGGACACTTTACACTAAACCAGGTTGCTCCAAGCCCCATCCAGCCTGGCCTTGAACACTTCCAGGGATGGGGCAGCCACAGCTTCTCTGGGCAAACCTGTGCCAGGGCCTCACCACCCTCACAGGGAAGAATTTCTTCCAAATACCAGATCTAATCCTGCCCTCTGGCAGTGGAAAAGCATTCCCCCTTCTTCTGTCACTTCATGCCTCTATAAATAGATTGTATCCATCTTTTTTGTAGGCTCCCTTAAGGCATTGGTGCCTCTGAGCCCATCCAGCTGCAAATCAACCTTTTCCTGGAAATATATCCAAGTTTCATAGGTCCCTGTTAACAGATGGGCTTTCAGCTCCATTAATAACAATTAGTAGTCAAAAAAGCAAAAGAAAATAGCAAGTCCACCTATGTGACTCCCCTATAGTCCCACACATGGCTTCCCACAGGTGACCCCAACTTATGCTCACTGTCCATATTCCTGGTGGCATGACTGGGATGCAGTAAGAGCATGTGACAGACCTGCACAGGGCTCTGGGCAGCCCCTGCCACCCCGACTGCCACAGGAGCTGGGGACATTATTGCCCAACAATGGTACATTTGTCTAGTTTTGATACAGAAAAGCCAAGGAACTGCTGTGCTGTGACAGACAGCAGGCTTCCAATACCTGAAAATGAAGTCTCTAGAGGCTCTTATCTCCCAAACTTCAGTCTAAAAGTAATAAAAGTCAGGAAATTTACTGTTTGCTCCTGCTGCGGAGAAATCATCTAGATAAAACCAGGGCCACAGGGCGTTGAGAGCAGCCAAACTGAATTAGAGAGAGGGTATTCAGCTGCAAAAACATTGGCACTTTCACCTGCACAGTGGCTGGGAGCAGCATGATGCTCCCAAGCTCAACCCAGGGCACATCTGAGGACACAGACCACCCAGCTGTGTTGACACAGCTGGAGTTCACTCCATCTAATGGGGATCTCATTAGAGAGACTGCATCCAGTATCCATCCACCCCCTTCCTGCACGGGATTGCCATGGGCAAACAGGGGCAGAACAGTGAGCAGTTCTGGCACCTTGGTCTGTATGTCGGTGTGAGCCGAAATGGGACACAAGCATCCAAAGGCAGCATCCCACCCCACCAACCACTGAGACCAAAAGCCAGGGTAGCACCCCAGCCCACAAAGAGCCTTTTCAAGCACCAAAGCACACGTGATGGAAGGAAGAAACAACACACAGATCCTCTCTGCAGCACCCTCAAGAGATGCTACACACTGCTGAGAGACCCAACTCCATTATCTCAACCCCAACCATGTGCCACAGCCAAGGAATGCAGTCCCAGCAGGCAGGAGACCCCTGGAATCTCACAACATACTTCTTTTTTTTTTCCTCCAGCAGCTGATTAACTAATAAAGAGCTGCAGCAAGAAGTGGTTTGCAGCAGCACCTCTGACCTACAAAGAGGAAATTCCTTTTAGGGGTTTTCTCTGGGTGTGTGTTTGTGTTACAATGGCAGCAATCATGTCTTTAGCCAAGTAACTCTGTATTACTATAACAACTACACTCAGCACTTAAGGCACTGGGCAAGCTCTTTGCTTCCATTATTTGAATAAGTTTTACCAAAACCCCCGGAGTTAAAGCAGAAAGGCTTTCAGGTTGTGTTGGTCCATGGGGGTTGATCTTCCCCAGTCAGCACAAGGGTGCAGCACCACAATGCTGAGCTCCAGCACTGCCATGAGCCCCAGGAAAACAGGGAGACAGACATCCCTTCCCAGAGGGGGAACGATGGACAAACCCCAGCAATGGCATATTCAACAGGCAACAAACCTGCTGGAGTACCCCAGCCATGGTCCAGCACTTCAGCAGCCTTCCCTGGGCATTTGGGGGATGATTTTGACAGTGGCATCAGAGCAAAAAACTGTCAAATAAATACTTAAAATTTATATGTTATTGCATATATATAGAAAACATAAACGTATATGAGGATCTAGGATGATGCTCCCAAATATCCTGGGAACACCCCAAGCCAGGCAGGGTTTTTCTGCTTCACCAGCCCACAGGCCATGTCTCCTTCCCAAACTTGGCTGTTTTCCCTGAGAACTCCCATGCTCAGATATCTTGGCCTAGTTCCATGCTTCCTGGAGCACAGGGATGCTCCAAATCCATCCCCTGCCACCCCCTCCCTCCACCTCACTAACCTGCTTCTCTCAGGCCACCGGGGCCACTTGATTTTCAAGACTATCAAATGCCATCTGCCTCTTTGTGCTCAGCCATGCTTGCCCTGAGCTGCTAATTATTAGTCCTTGCTCAAGGGGATGAGGAGAGCTCACGCAGAGTGGGTAAGGAGAGCACTAAGCCTCAGCGAGCTCGGAAGAATTTCAGCGTGGGGCCCTTCCAAACAGAGACAGATGGGCTGCGAGAGCAACTGATTCATCCTCATGGCCTTTTCCTCTCCTGCCACGTGCACTTCCCCTCACAGTGGCATGGATGCCGTGGTGGATAAGCCCTGTTTGGGTCAGCTCCGGACCCCCCTGGTCCTCCAGCCCATCTGGCTGGGTCTGTGTGTGGCACAGTGGCTGCACGAGCCAGCTGGAGAGGGTGTTATGTTTAGTCAAGTCATTTGATGCTGAGGAGAAGTTGGTTGGATTAAATCCCCCCTCTCGCAGCCCCTGCTCTGCTAGGAAGCACCAATCCCAGCATTCCTGGTACCCAGTGAGAGCCAGGGCTGCATCCCATGCTTGGGAGCACCAGTATGCTCAGGGCAGGGGGATATGGTGAAATCAAAGACAGACCACTTGGCTCACTTCTCAAGAAACATTCATCACCCATTCATATATAACTCACTATATTTTAGGCCTTCACAGCTCCAAAACATCCCAACAAGGGCCCCTGGAACACCTGCAAAGATCAGATGGAGGAAAGAGCACAGCTTAGAATATCCAGGGGCTGCTTCAGGCTGGGAGATGCTCCAGCACCAGACATCAGACAACCTTTTGTCTGGGAAACAGCTTTTGTTCTGCCATGACAGGGTTTTTACAGCTGGAGTGATGCTCCAGCAGCAGAGCCCACTCCTCAGTGCTCAGCACTCCTGCTTCCTAGGAAAAAGCTGCACTGAGCCCAGATGGCACGTCCCAGGCCAGTGAGACCTCAGTGGGTGCAAGGGCTCACCTGTGCCAGCACAGCCCCCAGTACAAGAGCCCTCCTGCAGAGCACCACTCCCAGGGGGATCAGCTTTAGGAATATCAAAACATGAAATTACCTCATCTCTCCTTTAAGAGCAACTGTTAAACAACCCCATTATTATTTATATAAGCACACATCAAAGAAATCAGCCCTCCATCTCCATCACAGAGTTGGGAAAGCCAGAGATTGCCAGGGGAGTGGCACCCCCAATCTCCAGGGCTGGCTGCAGGCAGTGACCCCCAGCCCTGAGGACACTTTCAGTGCATGGGCAGGCACAGCACTGCTGGGATGGCACTGAGAGACAGGGCTCTGTCTGGCCTGACACAGGGGTAGCGCCAGGCACGGACAGCAAGGTGTCACAGTGGGAACACACATCCTGACAAACAACCCAATGCTGAAATTTCTTCCAGCAGCACCTTTGAGACAGTCATTCTCATCACCTCTTCCTGCACTCCTCACTGCAGGTCAAGGCAAGGCAGCCCTCCCCACACATCCATCACACCTACAACCTGCTATCCCCAATTCCAGCCCCACACTAGCATCCAAGATGCCCAGGAAGGCAGAGAAAATGCAGACAGACAGACCTGAGGGGGTGTGTGCCATCAGCCGTGGGCAGGGATGGGGGACATGGGACGACGCCTCGCACAGCTCAATGTTCCCCTTCTCGTACAAACTCTTCCACCCAGCAAGGCCAAGAGGAGAGGTATTGCTCCAGTGGAAACTGCTCTGCAAACAACAGGGGTCGAGCTTGGCAATAGAAATAATCCAGGATGGGAAAGCAAGAGCGATCTGTGCAACAGCAGCATCCAGAACCCAGCAGTGCTTGAAGCTGTACGTAGCCAGAGAGCGTGCCCTTAGGAGTTTGCTTTCCAAAGAAGGGCAGAGCCAGGGCTCCTTAAGAAAATTTCCAGGCCACCCTCCAGGAATTAACTCTGCTCCTGCACAAGAGCGCAGGCTGTCACCCCTATGGAGTTCTGCTGCCCCTCCTCCCTCCACTCTAACCACAAGGAGGTTCTCCTTGGAAAGGGCCAACAATGCCCCTGGGCTGCCTGTCATTCCCCCAAACGCAGGGCAGACAGCCAAAGCCAATGTAAAGCACACCTAGGGAAACAGCCCCAAGCTCATGGTCCTTGAAACTGTCCCCTCACCCACCAATGAACATAGGAAGAGTGACATCTCCACATCCCAGCCCACCATTCCCTGGATATTTGGTGATCCAAGAGCCAGCCATGGACAGAGCCCCACCACCCTGAGGAAAGCCTGAATTTACACTTTATTTAGCACACAGCAGCAGCAGTGCTGGCTCTGCACATCACAGCTCAGCTGCTCCCGCACCCAAGGAATGGGAATATGGGAAGCAGTGCTGCCAAGCCCGGTAACTCAGCCTGAGCTGGCACATTTCAAAGGGGACAAGTGACCCCAAGTGACATCGGGGTTCAGCACTGATCCTCACCTGCCTCAGTCCAAAAGCAGCTGAAGAATTGCCAAGGTACAGAGAGGAGCAGAAGCTGCCAGCATGAGCCAGGATGTGTTAGAAGTTGCTGTGCGACAGAGAAAGAAAATGCTTTTAAAAATAAATAGAGCAGATTCTGGGATGTGCCACTGGCAGAAGGCAGCCAGCCCTGGCTCCTTGCTCCAGAGCACCTGAGATGCAGCAGCAGCAGGAAAGGGCTGAAAACAGGGCATTGCTGCTGATGTGGGACATCAGAAACCCAGGTCAGCTTGAAAACCACAGATATAAAAAGGATTTGATGTAGATACACAGAGGGAAAACCAGGGAGGCATTCATGAAGCATTCAGGTCTCCTGTGCATTGCCCTGGGAAAAGTTTGTACCCTCATGCCAAGGTAGGCTGACCACACGTGGTCCCAGGATCACAGAATAACAGAATGGGTTGAAAAATAATTTTATTCCAATCCTGCTTGCCATGGTCAGTGACACCTTCCATTAGACCAGGCTGTTCAGAGCCCCATCCAAGCTGGTCTTGGACATTTCCAAGGCAGCAGCAGTTTTTTCTCTGGGCAACCTGTGCCAGTGGATCACCACCCTCAATTTCGTCCCAACTTCTAATCTAACCTGCCCTCTTTTCAGTTTGAAGCCGTTTCCCCCTGTCCTGTTGCTCCAGGCTCTCATCCAAAGCCCCTCTCCAGCTCTCTTAGAGCCCCTTTGGGCATTGGAAGGGGCTCTAAGGTCTCCCCATGCTGAACAACTCCAGCTCTCTCAGCCAGTTCTCACAAGAAAGGTGAACATGGAGCCAGGAGCTGCTCATTCTGGGTTCCTCATAGGGTTGTTGTGGGTCTGAGTGGCACCTGATGCATCCTGGGCATTGTCACCACACGTCCCAATTCTGTCTTTATGCTCCAACTTACAGCTTCTCCCAAATCACCTGTCTTAGCCAGGAACTGCCTGCTGGGGAGGAAGGACACACACACACACAGCTTGGACTACAGCACAGCAGGAGGATGGCACCCTGTGGCTACAAAATTAATGTTTAACCTGGCAAAGCCAGGGAGAACAAGTTCTCATTTCCAACAGTGCCTTCACTGAGGTGACTCACAAACCACAACGTGTGTCATTGCTTAATAGACCCGCAAAGGTAATTTTGCCTTCACGCAAACATCAGATTCCCGGCACAAGGAGTCACAGCACCCCTGAGAGGGTAAAACAAAGGAATGCTGTGAAGGTGAGAGACAGCAGGCTTTATTCTTTGACTTCAGTTCCCATTATGCACAGAGACTCACTGGAAAGGTCTTACTGTTTGTGCAAAAAATGAAGATAGCCTCTTGCACAGTGAAGAAGGGAATGGGACAGAGAAATGAGTATGTCCTGCCATGCTGGGGGAGGAAATTCTTCTCTGTGAGGGTAGTGAGGCACTGGCACAGGTTGCCCAGAGAAGTTGTGGCTGCCCCATCCCTGGAAATGTTCAAGGCAAAGCCGAATGGAGCTCTGAGCAACCCAGTCTAATGGAAAGGTGTCCCTGCCCACAGCAGGATGAGTGGAATGAGATATCTTTAAGGTCCCTTCCAACTCAAACCATTCTAGGATTATATGAAGAACATATGCTATGTATCCTTCACTGCAGGGTCCTCACCAGAATCTACAGCCACAAGGACAGTGCAGAGCCCCAAATCACTAGTAGACAGAGCAAAACTTTTGTGATTCCACCTTAAAGGAGGCAAAGCAGTTTTTCCTTTTGCTCCTTCATGCAGTTGTTTTATAACCAGTGCTTGTTCACCTCACACACTGCAGAGAATCGACTGGATTTGCCTTTTACCTTGTCCTGGCTTGAGCAGGCTTAGGACAAATGGACAATAAAATACAAATTCTTACCTGTCAACAGATGCACCAATCAGGCTCTGAGGACTCTTCAGCAAGTAACCAGCTTGCCTGCTGGTTAGCAAAGCATGTCCCAGGACATTTGGCTGCTCAGAGGCAAAAGCTTGGACCAGCCCCTCTCCTTCCTCCTATTCCACACCCTTCCCTGTTCCTGCCATCCTCAGCCATGCAAAGCTGCTACACACCCCTGGAGCTCATCCTCCAAGCCCAGTTTCTCCCTGGGGAGATGGGAGCAAAACAAGTAAGTGTTACTGTAGAGCTAAAGAGAGCACTTCAGCAATCCTGCTTTTTCCATCAGCACTAATAACCTGGCTCAGCAAGCACTCAATTCCTCACCTCCCACCCAATGCACACACCCCCAGGATGTCTCAGGGGGCCCTCTCCTGCCCAGGGGAGGCCACCAAGACCCTTGGCAAAGCCTGGCTGCTTCCTTCTGGCTCCCAATGGCAGCCACACTGGTAGACGAAGGATTGGTCGGCTAAAACAGCCTGAGCACAAGCCCAGTCACTTCACTGAAGTACCAAGAGAAGGGTTTGCACTTCTGGAAACCATCTTGACAAGAGAACAGGCATGGAGCATGGTGTGTTTAGGCACTGCACTTCTGGACACACCCAGCTGTGTGGGTGGCCTCCTCTCCCACCAGCAACACAGGTCTGTCCCCAATTCCCGGTGCCGATTCTCGCTCTAAACCACAGCCACAATGGTGCTGATTGCCCACTGTGTGCCTTGCTTCCTTACAGCCAGCGGCTCCAGCACTTCCCTTTGGACCAAAGCCACCACCTGATCATTGGGCTCCCTCTCCTCCTCAAAACATTTCTTCTTACAACAAGAGCTCATCCAGCTCCGCTTTCCTTTCTTTTATCCGTGTGCTACAATCACTGGCATCGAGCTGTGACTGCCTTCCCTCCTTCTCCTCTTCGTTTGTGACATTATTTCATCTTTGCTGTTTCATCCCTCTGAAGCACGTTTCTCCGAGTAATTTATACCAAAGCAACCTTTCTGCCAGATAGCTGCTTTGTGGGACACTTAAGCATAGTGCAAATGAGCTCAAATTAAGGATGAGACTAATTCACAGAGAAGAGGAGGGCAGGCACAGCCAGGAATAACAGCCTAGCCCCAGTCTCCAAGCTCTGTGCTCCTGATAGCTGGAGGCTGGGAAGATGCAGCTGGAAAAGAGCAACATACATCCCATAAAATACAAAGAATGGTGTGAGAAATAAGATACACATCAGGTCCAGCCCAGCATCCTCTACAATCCTGGCTGAGCAGCCAGTCCAGGCATGGAAACAGCGGGAGCTGACTGCTTCACTCACCAGCCCCATCTCCCTACTGAAATGAAGGGCTCAATTAGCTCATAACTCATGAAACTGACCCTTTTTACGGCCGTGTGTGCTTGAACTTTGCCATATTTGCAAACACCAGCACTCACGTTGTGACAACACACAAATGGCTACTCATCGGTGGCACCCCCATTCATCCCTCCCCATCTCCAGGACAGCAGACAAGGCTCCTCCACAGGCAACACACAGCTCTTTTTACACTGGGGAACTGCCATCTGTAATTTTCAGACATCTCAAGGATGGCTGAGGACCGGCAGCGTGAGACTGAGAGCGTATGTCACTCAGCCTGCAGACACCTGGGGGGTTCTCCCTCCAGCATGGCACAGCCATCCAGCACTGCCAGGTTATCCAGCATGCCCCCCACACACACACTCACCACCACCCCCATGCCTGCTTACACTGGACACCAGCAGAGCCCATTTGCTTCCAGACCCTGGGCAGTGCTATTTCTGGCAGCATCACTCCCCCTCTCTCCTCTTGCCCACTCACTCCTTCCTAAATAGTTTAACACCATTGATTTTCCCCTGCCAGCCATCCACCGTCTGCCAGCAGGCTTTGGAGCACCAGCAAGATGCTTGAGCAAGCTGGGAAGAACCAAGAAATCACCCCTCACAGTCCCCAACCCCCCACCTGCATACCTACAAGTGGCAGCAACCAAAATTCATCCCTTCCAGGAGGGTACCACACTGACACATCCACCCTTCCCAGGCTGGTGTGGGTACGTGACTCCCATACAACATTTCAGGTTTAAACAAGGTCATTTTCTTGCTTTAAACCTTGTTTGTGTGCTAGTTGCCAAATGAACCACAAGCGAAGGCTCCAGTCTTCCTCCACTGCCTGTTGGTCTGTCTGGAGTTGATTAAAACTCCATCATGCTCCACACTAGCACAGAATCACCATTTGGGGAATACAACATTCATGCCTGCTTGGATTTTACACCCTTCCTCCTGTCTGAAATGGACTGAATAGCCCCTACTAAAAGGGCCATCAATTTGTCACAATCCCAATCTGAAAGCAGAATATTTTGAAAGCCTGCAATCACCCAGATGGGATCCCCCATCCCAGAGAGCACCAGGCACAGGGTCCCCAGGGCCAGCATCAGAGCTCTCCAGCAAAACCAAGGCTTCCCCTAAGGTAGTGGCTGCCAGGGGCAAGCCTCTGGCCTCCCCCAGCTCCAAGAGCCACTCCCAGGCGCTATCCCAGAGCTACACAGCAGTGCCACCTGGCCTTGAACATTTCAGGGATGGAGCAGCCATGGGTCCAGGAGAATAGGTGAAGACAACTGGTCTGTCCTGGTGCTTTTTCTTGCCTAAAGTCTCAGAGCGAAACAATTCTAGCATCCTCACAGGGAGTAAAAGCAGGCTTTGTGTCCAACATTTTGCTGCTCTCTCCTCCCCTGCCCCTTCCCATTCTCGGACACAATCCCTTATTGAGGAATCAGCAACTGGACACCAAGACATAAACCTGCCCCATCTCCTCCAAAAATGCCCTTAAGCCAGAGCACCTTCAACCTAAAACTAGTCCTACACATGGGGCCATTCCCTTTGCCAGCCAAATACAGACCACACTCCTCACGTATGACCCACTTCCCAGGTGCATCCTGCACCCCCTTGGAATGTTCCCCATCCATTCCTAGCCTTGCACACGCAGACTGCATCTTGGCTCATTTCCACTATGTTCAGGTTTATTTTGCACAGAAAACCTGGCCCCAGAAACTCAGCAGCAAAGCTTGTTAACACCAGCAAGTGCCCAAAGGAAGTGTCAAGCTGCCTGCAAAGAGCTTCCCAAGCTGTCACCATCCCTGTGGTGCCGGGAGGCAAGGCTGGGATTCAAAGCACAAGACTCAACACAGCCCTCGGCATCCAAGTTACACCTCTGGAGAAACTTCTCAGAGGCAAGAACAGTCTACAGGGATTTTTAGGCTCTTTCCAGCCACCCAAAGTGTCAAATTGGCACGGGTCCAAGAGCCAACCAGGTATTCACTTCACTTCCAAGAGCCAGGGGTCTCCCACACTGACCCAGCAAACAGCCAGGAGCTGAGCCAACATCTCTGGGTCAAGCTCCTTCTGAAAATCCACACGAGCAACACAGATGTGGGCCACAGCACTCAGTGGGGCACTGCTTGGTCCAGATGTGGGCCAGCACATCTGGAGCCCTGGAAGCAGCACTACAGACCCAGACCCCACTGCACAGCCTAACCCTCCAAATAAGCTTTGACAAAGGCTGCTACACACCAAGCAATGCATCCTCCAGAAGAGGTTTGGGTGCTTTCCACATCCCACAGGAGCTGTAACTCGGGGCCAGTGCAGGTTGTTTCTAAAAACCCCAGCCTGCTGCGAGACGTGGAGAGCCCTGTACGTACAGCCTGCTTGAAATGGCTAACGGATTGCATTTATTCCAAGCTCGCTGTTTCCATATGCCAGGGGGGGAAAAAATAATAAAAAAAAAGCCCAAAACCAAAGCAGTGATGATAAATTTCTAAAGCTACTGTAGCAAGGGGTGGGGAGGGGAAAACACATAGTAGGAGCAGCTTCATAACATCTCCCAGAAACTCCCCTGTGCTGCAAATGCCAAATTATTAAGTGAAAATGAAGAAGGGGGGAAAAAAACTACTTCCATAACAGATTGGTATTGTGTACAGAAGAACAACTAACCCCAGTCTCTTGCTGCTGCCATCGTATTAAGCATCCACTGCAGCTGCTTGTTATTTAAGAAGTGAAATCTGCACCATGGCCCCCAGACCTGAAGGAGGGTATGGAAACGCTGGCTGCCTTGGGAGAGGGGGATGAGTGCAGCCACCAGGCTGTCACCTGAAAGACCTTAACCAGGAGTGGCAGGAGGGACAAGGGTTCTCCCTAAACCAAACAGAACTGGCCCAACTTCACCCTTGTTGCTGGGCTCCCCCCCAAGGGGATGCACAGGGATGCTCAGGGCTCAGACATCTCCTGTGCAAAGTGCCCAGTCACAGAGGGGTGTGGCCCTGAACAAGGGGCTCAGCCCCCCAGCCAAACCTGTGTGGAGCTCCCCAGCATTGCCAGGGCTAGCTCTGACCCAGCCATAAGTTTTCCATCCAGGGAAGCCTCAGGCAGTGAACCACACACCTCACAGCAGCTGCACAGTCCCAGCACACTCACAGGGGTGCAGGAGGGGAAGCTAAGGGTGCTCACCTTGGGTTCACCACCCACACCTATGGCAGCTCCTTCCATGAATATCATAGTGTCCTGGGACCCTGCACCAGCCATCACACCAGAACCAATTAGTGCCTTCTGGATCCAAAGCAATCCTTGTTAAAAATAGGCTCCACACCTCTGATTCTCCCAGCTCACATGGGCATCATCACCTTGGCCCCAGTGTGACTAATGCCAATAGGACATGACAAACACCTTGTCCTACACTGGTGAGGGAGAAAACCCCCAGCAAGCCCAGGAAAAGGCGAGCAGACAAGTTGCAGCACTTTGACTGGAACAAGCTCTCCTTCCTCTTCCTTGTGGGATTTCTCCATGTATTTTGTCAGCATGCACCATCCCAGACTGGGAGAGGGTTATGCTGCTCCTTCCCATCTGCAGCATCCAAATAAGTCCAGCCCCAGTGCAGGGGTGCTCTGGCTGAAGCTCAGCCCCCTCCACATCCCACCATGGAGCTAAGAACATGATGCCATCTCAATCCACTGCAGTGTGCCCTGAGGGATCCTGCAAATCTAATGATATTTTGGTTGTTTATGAAACCCTGGGGTCTGGAGGCAGGAAATCAGGAAGAATTCAGCTCACTCCAGAGGATGGGCTGACCCAGCCCAATGCACCGTGCTATGGAGATGCAATCCTGGCTCAGAACTAGATGAGCAGCAGTGCCTGACAGTTCCCAAAGCACACCCAGCCACTGAGGCCTCAGAGAAAACACACACCAAGCAAGCTCATCTGAAGAGCCCAGAAAACAAGCACAATGTGGAAAGACATGAGTTCAGATCAAAGATGAGAAGCACAGTTCTTTGGCAGCAAGATGATGAAATGGGGGCAACAGCATCTTCAACCCCATCAAGCTGAGAGGCCTCCAGAACAAAATGTTCCCCAGCCAAAACAGGACCAGACCAGAAGACCCTCCTAGTCCTCCCTCCTCAGCTACAGAGTGTCAGAAAACAGACCTGAAGACGTTAGGACAAAAACTGCCAGTGTTTTTCAGCTCATTTTTTAGATCACAGGCTAAAAGCTTTACATGTTTCCATACCCAATGTGATGTTTACATCTCCTTGGCTGGAGGAAATAGCACAATACAGCAGCCCAGAGCCTGTAGCATTCAACCCTTTAATCACAAACCCACAGACCCCTCCAAAAAAAAGGGGAGAAAAGGGATTAAAACCCAAACAAAGACATCTAATGCAACCAGCACACAAGGAGACCTTTTCAAGTCACTCATACCCTCCAGCCCTTTGGAAACACATTAAACACCCCAAGACAGATTTTATATATTGTGCTAGGAAACCACGAACAGCCTGGGGGAAGTGATTTGTCTTCTCCTCACAGTGATGCACGGCAATAGCCACTGGCAGCCCGGGTGATTTAACATCAGCAGCACAGGACATGCAGGAGGGCACTGGCATCACAAAGGCAGCACCTATTTCTGTTGGCCACATCCACCTGGTCCAGCCTTGGCTAGAGAAGCTCCACATGAAGGCAGGGGATGGGAAGGTCCTTCTCACCCCGCCGTGCCAGTGTGAGGCAGCCCATCACAGCAAAGCAGCATCACCTGGGCAGATGGAAACATTTCCCAAGGCAATCTCATAAAGCAACAATAATACTGATGTGCCACAGAGGCACAAGATGGGGTGATCAATTCTTAGTGTGGGGCACTCCTGTTTTCTAATAGTAAGAATGAGCATCACCTGGAAGGAAGATCTGTCAAGCCTCAGTACTTACTCTGCAGCTCCAGGAGCCACATTCCACTCACTTGCCAAGTCTAGTCTTCTCTATATTAAAAAAAAGAAAAAAAAAAAAAAAAAAAAGAAAAATCCACCTGAATTATTAAGGGAACTGATGAATAACAGAGTGAGATGAAAACACCATAACTTGCTCCCTCCATTCTATCCAACCTGATTTTTTAAAGCATTTAAATCCTCTCTTCGACTCTGCTCCTGCTGCTGGGCACTCCAATCACAGTGGAAGCCTTTATTAATAAAATACATATTTGATCCATCAGAGCAGCTCCAGCTTTTCTTCTCATTACCTCACCCCAGCTCTCCTCCACTGGCACTGCAGGTAGGAAGTTCCACCAAGGATGGTAAGGCTAGAGTATCACAAATATGTGAGCACACACCTGCTTTCCCATCTCCCCCTTTTCCAGGCACGGAGAAACACATATCCACATCCCAGAGTCCCCTTCCCTGTCCATGACTCCCCCCATGGCAAGAGGAGCACAGAGATGCTGAGCACTGACCCCACTCCTTGCTTCGGTGCAGGAGTGACAGTGGGAATTGCCCTGGGAATTGTCCCCCTGCTCAGCACACCAATCCCCAGCAGTGCCCACACCCCTAACAGCAGGCAGCAAATTCAAGATGCCGAGGGGAAAAGCATCACACTCTCCTCCACCAGCTGCCCCCCCTCGGGAGAAGCTGCTTTGGAGATCCCATCTCGTTACTCAACGCCTCTTCTGGAAACCCGAGCCAAGAAATGTTCCTGTTTTGGAGCATTGGTGGGATAAGGTGCTGCAGGAGCAGCTCCACAGCCCCGGCAGCAGTTCATGTTCCTGTCAGGGAAAGCATCCGTGCCTGCGGCTCACTTCCCAGGGTGAACTGCACAGTGTAGGTGATGGGAGCAAAATCTCAGGCAGGAGCTTTACAAATTGAAAACAAAGAGAACAGCCTTTGGGGAAGAGACCGACATAATTAAAACATTAATTCAGATTACGGTTTTTGCTCTGAGCGAACTGCAGTCACCCAAAATTCCAACAACGAGCCACAGCCTCATCCCCAGGCACACAAAAACCCACTCCACCACCCTCTCTCTGGGGCAGAAGCTGTAAAACCACCTTCCTCCAGAGGGAATCACAGGGAAAACAAGCTCCAGCTTTCAAGGAACAAAGAGAAAATTAAATACCTGGAATAACAAATAGGAAATAGGTGGCAGCTTCAAGGCTAATAAACCTTCCCAGCAACACTAACAGCTTTCTACATGAGCAAAACAGACAAAGTGACTAAAACAAAGTCACAACAGTCACAAGAAAGTCGAGTGAGACATGAGAATGACTGAGTAAGTTTTGGCAGCTGGCTAGAAACAGGCACTGGAACACAAAGCAGGCAGAGCATCCCTGCTGCCCCGCTCCACAGCCAGTTGCAACCTGACCACACCGTGCTGGGAGAAGAACAACATCACTCCAAAGGTCTGACACAAGAAACTGGACCATAACTCAGTGGGAGAATGGTAAAATCCTGCAGCAGACTGAGAAATTCTCCCTCCAAGACCTTTAATCTCACACACACACACACTGACAGCCCAGGGTGTGGGGAGGTAGCCAGGTATGGGGCAGGACAGACCAGCTGAGCAAAGAGTGTCAGCTCCAGGAGTTGCTGGGGGGAAAAAAGTCCCAAGAAAGGGGGAAAGAAAAGAAAAAAACAAAAAAGTCAGTTTATCTGGTGGAAAATGTCTACTCTAACACAGCAGACACGCTTCATTTCAATTCTGCTTTTTATATCGCATCCACCAGAGGAAAAACAGCACCAGATTTAAAAGATGTCTTTCAAGCCTAAAGCCTCCAAACCTTCGACTTCTATTCCAACATGCATCATCATATTTGGACATTTTTAAAGCTTCTACTCTCTCCTCACCCCTCTTACTGATTCTCATAAATTTGCCTGGTGCAAACCAGCTTCACTCCATAGAAGCGTTTTTACTTCAACCAAACTGCTGCCTCTGAGGCTGGGGACACCTCTGTGCATGAGCACCAGACTACACTCTGGTCTGTCATGCAAGACTCCTTGGATCACCACACTGCACCACAAGGAGCTGTTTTCCTCCTCTCCTTGCTCAGCACCAGCCCAACACACCCCGGAGACAGTCCAGCTACTCCCAGGCAAGGAAAAGGGCTGGAAAGACAGGCAGGGCAGGGCACCAGCCACTAAAGATGGAGTAGGGAGGAAGGAAAATCACTGAACCCAGAGAAAGCAGGACCAGGAGAAAGGCATATAAAGGATCCATAAATCCCCACATAGATGTGGAAAAGCCACGTGAGCACCATCTCACCAGAGGACAGCAGTGAAAGCACCAGCCACCACACACCAGTAGAGAGCAAGAGACCACCCCAGTCCCCTCTTCCTCCTCCTCCTCCTCCTCTCAGGAATCTGCCACCCTGGAAAAACCTGCCCAGCTTTTGCATTCTGCAAACCTCAGCTCTAAAAATAACACTCGGTGCAAGTGACACATTTCGAGCGGAGCCGGCAAGTGGCAGCCCACAGAACCAGACTCACTTCGCATCAGGGGACATGGTTTGTAAACAGGGCTTTTTTTAAGGTTGCTTAGTAAGCCGTGATCAAACATCCAAAGCCATCATCTGATGGGGCAGAACTGAAGGGGGTGACCCAACGAGAGGAAAACATCCCACAGAGGAGAGGATAGGGTGGGGAAAACTCAAGGGCTGGACCCCATTTCCCAACATGTCCCAGATGCCTCAACTCACACATGTAAGATTTTAAGATGGAGTTTCTCACCCTGTATCATCTTGCAAGAGGGGTCCCAGCTCCAGCCATGCCCACAGCACCAATATTCCCCTCACCAACTGTTTCCAGAATGCAAACCCCCCTATTTATGGGGAAAGCAGAGGTGCAGTGACAGCCAGACAGGCCACCCTCTGCTGGGGGGCTCTGACCCACCTTCGAGCTCTCCAGGTAAGCAGGGCTTGATCCTTACCTGGCTGCCGCAACCACTCCCCAGGGTCCAGGATGAGAGTCAGAGCAGGAGGAGTCACCCCAACTGTTGCTCAGTTAATCACAGTAATTAGCCACCATCTTGAGTAACTACCATTAGTTACAGCCTGATTTTCTCAGGCACAGTCAGCACATGAGGTTTCAATTAAAGCTCATCACACAGCCACCTTGGAAGTACCACCCTGGCCCACCAAAGGGCTCATCCAGGACACAGGAACATGCACAAGAGATACTCCTTTCCTTGAAGGACCTGATTTAGTTAGTTTTAAACCAGGTATCATCTCCCAGTCCTGCTTAAGACACTTCAAGTGACCACACAGTAACTTTGGAGGACAGCTGCTGGAGGGGATAAGTTTGCATTTTTCCCACCCAGTGCCAGGATTGGATCCATACTCTGAGTGCAGATGAGATGGAATTTCTCCCTGGAGCAATGACCATGTGCTCCCATCATCCCACAAACCCCCTCACAAGACCCATATCCCACAGCAAGCAGCTTCCTGCACCCTGCCCAGATTTTTGGGCACACTCTCAGGGCCCTTTGCTAACAGTTTGAGGTTGCACAGAGCCTTCCATCCTCCGGCACTGACCTCTAAAAGTGACACATGATGCCTCAACACCAAACCAGCAGCACAGCATGGATCAATTTGCTAAAAGCACTCACACTGGTCCCGGTTGGAGGGCACAAAGCAGATGGACCCAGGGCAACAAGGGGTTAAAGCCCACCTTCTGCCTGCAGCTTGGAAAAATACGGTAAGGGGAATGTAAATGCTTTGCTGAATCAGAAAGCTTCACAAAAATATTAGCCACAGCTCTGGCTCTCTCCAGGGGCTCAACATCACCCAGGCCTGCCTACACCTCTGCGCTTTGAGGCACCTTTCCAGCTGGTTTGTGCTTATTTATAGGCAGCAGTCCTCAGAGAATAATGGGAGGAGATGAAGCTCAACCCCTTCCCCTTGACAACTTTGAGGTTTCTGCTGCCTTTTCTGCAGAAATCAGGCTCCAGCATCTCTAGCATCTTGCCAGTGCCAGGAGACTGCACATCAGGAGCTCAGTGTATTTTTAACAGGACTCCCCATTCCCTGCTTGCTAAATGAAAGGAAATAGAGTGTTTGCGTATTAAAAAAATAGAACAATAAACTTGAGCCAGGCTGGGAAGCACAGATGCCTGTGGATAGCAAACTGGGCAGCAGGGCTTGGTGCCTCCACAGGGAACAGGTGTCCCAGTGCCCACACTGCTTTGTTTAAACAACTGCCTAGAAAACCCAGTATTTGATTTAAATCCACAAGAGGCAGCCTCTGAAACAGGGAGCACGTAACCCAGCATAGAAAACACTAAAGATAATGCCTCTCTGCTGAAGAGGAGAACAACAACCCTTCTGAGTCAATAACTAACATAGCTGGACATGGTTGGAGGGTTCCCTTGACCTTGGAATGGGATTCAGAGGGAGAAACTCCTGCCAGTACAGCAGGGTGGGACCTTAGCCCCCCATTCTGCAGACACCACATCCCAGCATCACAGGAGGATTGATCACAGGAATCATTGATGCCAGACAACCTCTGACCTAACCCGCTGCTCAGAGCAAGGTTGGGATGATGGCAGAGGTATCAGAAAGGGAGAAAGCCCAAAGCCTCTGCCCCCCCAAGCCCCCAGCTCTCACCTACCCTGCTCATTTCTCAGCCTGACAGGGCTCAGCAGCCTCTCCCCGGGCACGAGGCCTCACGCCTGTGACTAATGGTATGTTTTGACATCCCTGAAATACTCCAGCACTTCATTTGAGCCGCAGGGAGCAGGAAGGAAGGAGGGGACATGCTGGTGGGGAGCCGGCACTGGGAGGGAAGGGCAGGAAGAGCTTTTGCAAGAGCAACAGGCAGGGATAAAGCAAAGCAACACGGAAAAGATGCGAGAGAGAGCCAAGGGGTGGGTTGGGATCTGGAAGGCATCTGGGAAGCCTGTCTGATCCCCTCTGCTCCTTGCCTGTGCCCTCCCTGGAGCTTCAAGGCACTGAATTTATTTTATCATCTCTCCTCCTAAACACACTGCTTGAGTGGGAACACAGGGATGCACCACTAAATCCCAGCAAGCCTGTACCTGGTGGTGAGGGATGCAGGATCACCTGGGACCCCATCCTCCTCCTTTGGACTCTCTCCAGCAGAGCCAGGAAGGTGACAGACGATGATCCCTGGGGAGGCTAATTAATGAGCATCTTCCCTGTGTTAAAGCAGCCACCTCCGGCCCCAGGGGAGCCAGCAGAGACACAGCCCCAGTCTCTGGCAGGGGAGCAAAGAGCATCCCAGCCACCAGCTGAGCTGCTGGCCGTGACCATCTGCCAGCCAGCAGCACCGGGGAGACGAGCAGCCGAAGCCACGGGGGGAAACTGGCTCTTTTCCTGACAGCTCTTGTTCATCACCAGATGCTCACACTGGGGCTCAGACAGTCCTGCTGCACCCCAGCAGGCTGGGGAGAGGGAGGAAAGCTGCCTAGATAAGGTTCCACATCACCACGTGTGGTCCCCAGAGAGACAGAGGTGGAGAATGGAAAACTGGCCCACACTATGCCCTGCCCTGGGGGAAGTGGCTCAGAACATCACCAGACTCACCCAATCTAGTGAGGAGAGCCCCCTTAGCACCAAAGCAGAGGAGCCATCCCCCAGAGCGTGTCACCCCAGTGTTCACCCATCCATTCCAGCCATGAGCATCCTCTGGGGTATCCATGGATCAACCCAAGCCCGGGATGCAGAAAGTGAGCAGGAACTCCAGCTGCCATCACACCAGAGTGCCACTCGCAGAAGTTTTCTCGGGTCACTGTGAGCAAGGAGCCTAGGTCGCAGCAGTAGTGGTGCTGGGGGAGAGGTAGGGGGACTGCTTTCTCTTTTCAGCTGCCACTAAAGTCATCAGTGTGGCTGTGTGTGAGTGATTCACACCAGTGCATGAAAAGTCTGTGAGTCACACACTGGATGCAGTGGGTGGGTGCATTGACTCAGCCACACTGGGAATGGGGCACAGGGGGCTGCAGTCTCACACAGCCATGGGGACAGTCCTGTTCACGCAGAGTCAAAGGCACCACTGCCAGGAGGTCCTATTTGCATGCTCAGATCCCCATCAGTGCCCTCAGCAGCAGGGATGAACCCAAGGGAGACTGTGCCTCAGCATCACCCTGTCACCTGTGCAAAACAGGTGCCAAGGTGCAATGGGGACAGGCCAGGCTCTCCCTCATCCTTCCACTGGCAAAAAATTTATACTGCCCTGAGTGACAGCAGAGGGTGAGGAAACCTCTGGGTTCTCAAAGGATGCCAGCACATCCCAAACTACAGAAACAAACTTTCCAGGTACTCCAGAAATACCAAGGTGTGAGGAAACTCAGTCAAGGCAGCAGCAGAGACCAGAGGGGAGCTCTGTGCTAGGGGACAGCCTGATGCCACCACAAAATCCTTCACCTCCCTAGTCCTATAGTTCCTATATATAGTCCCCACATCCAGAGGAGCTCAGCCCACCAGCACAGACACCTGCAGTGCTCCATAAACACTTTGGGGAGAGGGAGCTGAAGGAAACCCCTCCAAAACACACTCCCATTTGGATGGCACTCGGTCTCCAGGTACTCAACAGGTGGCAGCTATGCCCCAGCCTCGCCAAAGATGCCAGCAGCAGCCGAGGCTGCGAATGTGTGGCTCATCTCCCTGACAGTGCCTTCCATAACGCTGCTCCTCGTCTGCCAAACAATCCCAGCCATGGACCTGGACCAACCAAGAGTGTCACCACATCCCACGGCAGCCTGAATCCAGAGCCCCCCATCTGCAGCACAGACCAAGCCCAGAGAGCAGGATGAGATCACCCACACTGGGAAGATGCAGCTCACTGGGGAGAGCAGGGTGGTCCAAGGTACAAGTAGCACTTGTCTCTCCAGGATCATTGGGGAAGAGTTATCCCTGGCCCTGCTCCAGCCGTGCAAAGAGCCAGCAGGAGCCACCAGCACCAAAACACATGCTCTGCAACGCAAGAGCAGCAGGGAGAGCTGGAGGAACGAGGCAAACAAACCCTGATTTAGGGCACCACTGCCACAAGCAACACCCAAGCAGGCACCAAATTCAGGAGCAGCACCCGGACCCACAGAACGTGGGGACTGCGTGCAGGGAGACAACACGAAACAAAGCGCTGGGTGTGAGGAGGAAAGGAGAAAAGAGATCTGGCACATTGGGGAAACCTTGGGCTAGCAGGGGAGGACTGGCACTGAAGGAGCCCACTGCTGTCCTGCATCCCACCCAGGGCTCCCCAGGGCACCCAGGGCAGGGGAAGAAAGGGGGCTGACACCCCAATCCAGCTTCATCCACCCACCCATCAGGACACGAGGCTGGGCAGCCCCTCAAAACAGGCCCACACACACAAGCTCCTTCCTGAGGGTAGCAGGACCCCCAGCCCCCCAAAACCACCTTTAAGCAGAGAGCTGGGGCTCCCTTAGTACAAACTTTGTGAGAGCCGATCCCCGCGTCCCAGAAACCTCGGGAACGGGGAAAAAAACCGGGAGCCGGGCTTCAAACTTGGGGTGCCGTCCCAAAGCGCTGCCGGAGCCCCCCGGTCCCCCCAGTCCCAACCCACCTCTGGCTGGTGGCGGCCGCCGGCTCCTTCCCCCGCGCTCCATCCCCGGAGCCCCGCGCATCCCGGCGAGCAGCAGAGACAGAAGGCAGGGGAGGAGGTGTCCACCGGGAATCGCTCAGAGAGAGGAGGAGGAGGATGGAGACAGCCCCAACTGCTGTCTCCCGGCCGTCCCCAACAGGTAGCAGCGAGTGGGGGTGGGGACACGATGTCCTCACGGACTTTGGGAGAGCGAGCTGGAGCTGCCCAGAGCCCCCATCCCGCTGGACATCGCTTACCTGGGAAGAGAGGCATGGATCCGGCCGGGGGTTATTCCAGAGACATGATTTGTAATGGAAAAGGGAGGAAAAGAGCCGCGGGGAGGGAGGGAGGGAAAAACGGGAGGGAGGGAGAGACGAGAGGAGCAGGGAAGGAAGGAAAGGGGGAGGGGGGATAAAACGAAATAAAAAAATAAAAAATAAAAAGGGGAGAAAATAGAGACAGCTAAAATCTGTCTCCTGCCCACACAGTGGAAAAGAAATTTCTGACAATCGGAGGAAAGGAACTCGCACATAAACCAGAAGGGGCAGACGGGGGATAACAAAGGAGGGAAGGAGCCGAGACAAAAC
Organism: Scytalopus superciliaris; assembly: GCA_013400415.1. NCBI lineage: Eukaryota > Metazoa > Chordata > Aves > Passeriformes > Rhinocryptidae > Scytalopus > Scytalopus superciliaris. Next base: position 277,666 of record VXBX01000791.1, on the reverse strand, counting down.
ACAACAGCACCTGTCCGGGCACACGCCCCCCGGGGCAGGGACAGGGCACGCAGCCTCCTCTCTGCCCACGCAGGCCAGCAGATCCCATACTGGCTTGATCCCATATCGGGGCTGGCACTGCTGGCGAAGGACTCCTACATTGTCCCACCAGCCCGTGTTGATGCTCCCCAACCCCTCTCTCACAGACCAGCTCTCCTCCTTTCTGCACACACCAGAGCACGGTGCTCTTAACCAGCCAAGGCAAGGACAGCTGTGGGGACGAGGGACACGGATGCATTTGCCTCCCTCCGGACCAACAACTGATCCCACGGCATCTGAGAGCTGCCGGTGGGAAGGGGTTGCATTCCAAACCTCCTCCTAAATCGCTTTTGCAGCCCAGTTTGCAGAGGTGCATCCCCACTGCTTCTGCTTGGGCTCTATTTTGCTTTCCCAGGCAGCACCCATGGAAAACTGGACCTGAAGATGCAGGTAGAGGAGCTAGAGGTGATCCAGGCTCAGTGAAAGACCTCACAGCAATATTGCCAAGGGGCTGGTGGTCCAAGGAAGCACACAGCACTTCTTATGTTCCCCTTTAGCACGGGCAGGGAGGAGCCCTGGCATGGCACAGCTCAGTGCAAGCCCAGCTGGTTTACACAGGAGCCCCCAAAATCTTGTCACTGCTGGCTTCTTCAACCACCCACTGCAGCCTTAACCTCCACAACTCAATGCCCTCACAGCTTCTACCTTTCACCACAGCATTCCCTTGCATCCCAGCAAACCTCTGCCTCTTGGCAGCATCCTGGACTTCTTAAGCTTCCAGGCCTGGACACAACAGCTGCCCTAAATCTGCCCCTTACACTGAGCCCAGACATGCTGCTGCAGGGCACACAACCCCTGCCCTGGCACATACATCACCTGCATGGGCAGCACGGGTGCACATCACCCACAGCCAAGGCACCAGGTTGTGTTCCTTTTGCTTTGCCAGGACACACTGTGGCTCTACAGTGCCTCACTGGCATCTGTGGGGCTGGGAAAGCAGCAGAGCTGAACAGTCAGACACCACCCTCATGGGGATGCCCACTTGTGACACACAGCCTGGGTGCTGTCTCTTCAAAACCTTCATCCCTAAATCTGAATGAAGGTAAGGGAAGAAAATCCTGGAGATGAGTGCTTCATTTAAATGTCTCCTCCAGCGCTCCCATTCATTCATGCTCCTGCCCCAGCATGCTCCTGCCAGCACCTCAGGGAGGAGGCACAGAGGAAAATCCACAAATACCCATCCCTCTTTGAGATAGAAATCCCTCTGCCAGGGCACTGCACACCAAAATCCAGCCCAAGCAAGGCCACCCTGGCATGTCCAGAAGGGTACAAATGCTGCCAGCACTCATGTCAGCAACCCCATTCTTCACTGTTTCTCCCATGTTCCTATGAGCTGGCACTGGGAGGTATGCAAACGCTCCCTGTGAGGGGGCATTCCTCCAGCTCCCCAGAAAATGGGCTTTGACACTGTCTCACACACAGCCCTGCCTGTGTGGTGCCCCCAAATTCTGCCTTCCATGGCCTCCCTGCAACTAGGACATTCCAAATGCTCCAAGACCCCTTCCTCAGTGACAAGCCCAGGGTCTTTATTTAAATATACATATATGCTGTTACTTGGGGACCAGTGATGCCTTGGATTCAGATGTATCCATGGTTACCTGCTCACAGTGGGAGCAGGGGGTAATTGAACTCAGGGGGTTCACCATTCATTGCCCATCTCCTTCTCCCCATCCCCACAGCCCTTCCCAGCAAGGCTGCTCCCAGCTCCCCACTAGTGTAGCAGGAGGGGGAGGAGAAGGGAGGTTCTCCCCTAGAACTCATTACATGAATAATTTTGTCAGCTCCGTGGATGATTAGATACAAATGCAGATCAGCTTCCTCATCCTGAAAGAAAAGACAATCCCAATCGGTGTGGAGACGAAGCCAAGCATCTCCTCCCACCACCCAGAGCTAGACAGGAATGAAATATGGAGAGACAGCATCAGGAGCAGCTCTGACATCCCAGTGCTGAGCTGCTGTCGTCTCGGGGGAGCAAACAGCAGCAACAGCACCCACCCACCCACAGCACTGCCAGTGGGCTCACAGCAACTTCCCTCACCTGCAAGTGTCCAAAGTAAAGGTGAGTGCCTGGAGTGCAGGTTAGCCAGCCTGAGGTGCTGGCTGGAGAAAGAGCCAAAAAATGCAGAACTGCAAAGCCCAGCTAGACAGAAGCAAGCACCTTTTACATCCAGGGGCATCCGACTTTGTGCAACCCCGAGCTTTGTGGAAGTGCTTGCACACACCTGAGCCTCTCCTCCAAACCCAGCACCACTTGGACTTGATCCACATTCTCTGCTGGCTGGCTAACCTCTTATTCCCACATAGCAACACTTTACACAGTAACCCCAAGGACCTCACAGTTTTTAATCCTGCTTTCCTTCCGTGCAGTACAAAATCCTAACTACCTTTCATCCTCCTCCTCCTTCTCACACATACAGCCACAAACACTTCAGGTGTGGACTACCAGGAGGCAGTTCAGAGAGCAGTAAAGAGAGCAATCAAAGGGCAGCAAAACAATCTGTTGGTAAAAAAAAAGAGGCCAAAAGGACTGGATTGGTCTAGTAGGGAAATCAGAAGGCAGAAGAGACTTGATAGCAGTCTTCAATTCTGTAAAAGGTTGCTGCAAAGGCTGTGGGAATAAATTGTACTGCATCCCCACAGGGAACAGGACAAGGAGTAATGGGCTGTAAATTGTAGATTAGACACTAGAAAAAAAACACCTCAATGGTAAAAATTATTTAAGCTTTGGGTTAGACAGCTGGGGAGCTGCTGGGATTTGAGAGCAGGCGAGACAAACACTTATGATGTGGTCTGCATGAAGTAGCTCCCTTTTTGAGACTGGGGAAGGGAACTCCTTGCAAGATATGGTCCTGCCATGGGATTTTAGCACTTAGTGTCTGGTTCAAGCTGAATTTGCACTGGTTTCTGCCAAGCATGAGGGGACCAGCAGCTTTCTTGGGAGTGATGCAGACCACACCGTGCCTCCCTACAGGTTATTCTGCCTCCACATTCTGTAGCACCCATGGCATTACAGGTACCACAGCACCTCAGCCTGCCCTCCCTGGCACAGGCTTAGTGCTGTTCTGAGGCAAGAGAGCTTTGTCCCATGTCCCATGCTTAGGAGCCACAGCACATCAGGGACCACCATGCAGGCACCACCTCCCACCCCAGGGGAACTGCAGCAAGGAGGGCATCACCCACCCTCACCTTCCCAGGAGGAATTAGTGGTGAGGTACAACTCCTCATTCCCTCTGAGTCACCAATATCTGTAACATTGACCAGTCACAGTCTGGGTCAGAAAGCTCAGATCCTTATTTTGTTAATCTCATGCCTCTTGAGTTCCACACTCAATGCTTTCAAGTTGATCTGTGTCTTTTTCCACCAAATAAGAATGTGAACATTTTAAACAGAGCTAAGGAGACAAGAGATAAAGCCCAGGCCAGCTGGAAGCATCTTAAAAAAAAAAAGGCCCATGTTTTCAGCAAAGCCTCCAACCCAGCTCCTGGCAGCACCCATATGTGAGCTGCCAAATTGTCTGCTGGCCCCATTGAGTGGTGAGTTAGAGAGACCCACCAGAAAATCATGGACCTCTGTAGAGAACAAGTGCTGGCCTCCCAGAGAGAGGAGGTTGCAATTGCCATAGGGAAGAGAAACCGTGTAAGGGTTGCTGTGTGATTTTCCATGCCTGGTAAATTCTCAGAAACCTGTGAAACTGCCATGGGGTGGGGAAAAAAGCACCTTCCAGTAAATGCTACGTGGTCCCATTAAGGTTTGTTCCCGATGACCTGTTTGTGCCAAACTACACACTTCTGTTTAACAACAGGAGAGCCCTGGAACTTGAAACATCTTTAATAATATTTACTCTCTCACAATAATATGAACACTGCAATGAGGACAGAGGAGAGGGGCAAAAAAAAAAAAAAGTCCTAAATCTCAGGATGTTTATGTAAAGTGAGACTAAACTTTCCCAAAGCAGGAACTTTTCCAAAACATTTCCAGACAATCCTCCATGGAAAAAACCCTTTTCAGTAACAGAAACTTCCAACACTATGTTGCAAAAGAAAAATACCAGAGTGCAGTGAGAGGAGACAAAAGCACAGAGCTCTCTCTTGTAGGACCACACTTCTGGCCAGCTGAATCACAAGCAAGTTGCACTTTGAATGGGAATGATCAAGAAACACTAAATTTCTTTAAAAATCCCTAAAAATCTCATTCACCCATCAGCTACTGCAGAACAAAAACTACCAGCAAATTTCCCTCCCTGGCCAGTTTTTATCAATTAGGTTGTGACCAGACAGGCAGCAGTTCCAGTCTGTCACTGGGAAGTCTGAGCAGGGAAAAGATACGTTTCCTTGCCTGTTGCTCCACCTCAGACACGTAGTTTATATTCCAGTTACAAAACAAGTGCTGCTCTTGACTTCCAAGCTCCCATCTTTTAGCTGAAGTATGTATTTTCCTGGCACTTGTTCTGCTTCAGTACCCAGGGTATAACTACACCTCTTGTGTTTAAAACGTCTCTGCCATCTGAGAAGCACACAGGGACCTGTACCCCTCCTCTGCTCAGCTGTGCCTGCAGGTGCCCGGATTTCGGCACAGAAACATTTTTATCCACTTCCTCACCCTCCCCATCCGTGCCTGAGCTGTTTGACTCAAAGCTGAGCCATTTCTCAGGGTCTGTCTCACAGCCCAGTCAACACGGAGGGAACCCATGCCAAAAACCCATTTCTTTCTGATCTGATTGTTTGTTTTCCTGCCTTTCCAGTTTGGGATTTTTGACAGGGAGCCATGTGAAACCAACTGCTCATTGTTTACTGGGAAGCCTGCGGCTGCGTTTTAGTCATTTCACTCACAAAGAGACCCGAGGAGATGATGGAAAGTCAATTAGCTCCCTGCAATAACCTGCACTGGCAAAGCTCTTCGGTGTCCACACACGGGGAAAAGTCAACCCAAACAAGTTTGCTGGATGCTGGACCAGGTCAAGGATGCTTTTGCTGGGCTGCCCAGTCACCTCCTCACCTGCTCCCACAGCATTGCCCCAGCCAAGGTGCTTTCCCAAATCCACCCCTGCTCCATATCCAAAAGCTACAGCTGATCAGGAGGGTTTGGAGAGAGGCAAAACAGTGTCAGAGTCCCTGGGAGGGCAGTTGAGCAGCACTGCCCCCAATTCCATTATCTGGATGGCATCTTCTTCAAAAAGCATGCCATGCTCCCCTCATGCTTGGGCAGGATGGACAAATCCTCACACTCTAAAACTCTTGGAGCAACCCAAGAGACAGATCAAGTCACCTCCCTGCGACAGGTCCCTTTTCCCAACAAACCTTTAATCATGCTTTCTGAATCTGCTCCAAGACAATTTCTCAGCATCCCCCTCGTTGCAGACCAGAACAGGGCGTGTTATCCCAAGAGAAAAAATGAAAGCAGTAGCTTTAAAAATGTGCTATTTTTCAATGTGTACGTGCTGGCTGCTCCTCCCCAATCCCAGGGCTCATCCAGGTGGGTTTCAGGCAAGGCTTGCTGGATTTTCCAAAGCAGCCCCTACTTCCCACCCCAAGTACTGCACGGAGAGGGGTCCAGGTTACCCAGCAGCAGAATTTTGGTCTCCTGTCCTCTTCATTACACACTGCTAAACTCTGCCAGCTGCAGACCTCACCAGCAGCTTTGTTGTTTTTCACATTATTAAAGTATTATTGAATTATTAAAAATAGTAGTAATGAGCACAGCTTAGAGCTGAGCCTGAGATGCTTCCAGAAACAAACATCTTATAATGTTTCTCCACTTACAGTAACACTGAAATGGACCAGAAAACTTATACGTCTCAAATTCTGCTAATATCATTCCTATTTGAGTCAAGCACAACTCCTAAATCATTGCTTTTATGTATTATCTTCATGATGTTATGAGCAACACCAAGTTAGTTTGTTATGGTCCATTTTCTGGGGCCAATATAAAGAGAACATGGACTTGTTGGAGCAATTCCAGAGGAGACCACAAAGATGCTCTGAGGGCTGGAGCACGTCTGCTCTGGAGACAGGCTGAGAGAGCTGGGGGTGTTCAGCCTGGAGAAGAGAAGGCTCCTGGGAGACCTTAGAGCCTCTTCCAGTGCCTAAAGGGAGTCTCTCCAAGAGAGCTGAAGAAGGACTTTGGACAAGGGCCTGGAGTGACAGGACAAGTGGGAATAGCTTCCCACTGACAGAGGGCAGGATTGGAGGGAATATTGGGAAGAAATTCCTTCCTGTGAGGGCAGGCAGGCCCTGGCACAGGTTTGCCCAGAGAAGCTGCGGCTGCCTCATCACTAGGAAGTGTTCAAGGCCAGGTTGGATGGAGCTCTGAGCAACCTGGGCTAGGGGGAGGTGTCCCTGCCCATGGCAGGAGCTTGGAACAAAATGATCTTTAATGTCCCTTTCAGTCCAAACTATTTTATGATTTTCCATGATCACTTGTTTTTTGAAGCAAGTTAAAGCTTTCTTCAATCCCTCAGCAATCCTCAATCTGCCCTCATCACCCCAATTCTTTCCAGCACTGGCCTGGCCAGAAGCAGCAGTTCAGGCATAACCAGATCCCCACCCCAGCTTCCAGACCAGAGAACCACATGATATTCCCATCCCAAACACATTCACCTAAACATCAAAGCCCAGCAGCCCCAGGAATTTTCACTGTCTGTGCCACTCATTTGGGATGTCCTCGGGCTTGGCAGCTCAAGCCTAATTCAAGCTGCTTTATCAAGAGGAATTTAGCACACAGCATCACAGAACAGAATCATTTGGCTTGGAAAAGACCTACAGGTTCATCAAAAGTCCAAAGGAATCCATCTTTTCTACTCACTTTGATATTCAGAAACAAACTAGATTTTATTTCCCAAGCCCTTAACCAAGGGCTTTACCAGGACACACTGGCTCACCCATGGGATCTGACACCAAATGCCTGCAAAATGACCTTAACACTGCAGTGGGGGTGCCTACACAGCCACCATGCCAGGTCCTTAGGGAACCCCCCTACTTCCTGCCTCTCCCAGATTTATAGGAAGGCACCAAAGAGATAAAGACCCTCTGAGCAAAGCTGAGAGCAGGTGATGGGTCTCCCCAGGGAGCCCCAGTGTTGTTTCCATCAGGGATAAATCCTGGCCAGGGGCCATGAAGGCGCACACCACGCCAGGCAGCCAGCATCCCCAGGGCTGCTCAGGCTTTGAGGCACAGTTCCAACACATGATAAACAACAATATTAGTGAAATAATGTCTAAACAGATCCAAACAGGATCCTCTTGCCAGCAGGCAGGGAGAGCTTCTCACTGCAGGAGGCACCCAGAGATGTATATGAGGGAAACAGCTTATAAATGCTGAACAGCTTTTTTCGGCATCTCTCTCCTCCCGGTGCAGCTCATCTCGTTCCCAGTCTCTGAGAAGTCTCTCCTCTACACCCAACAGACATTTTCCTCCCCAGTATACTTCCCAGGGGGACAATCAGGACTTGTGTGGACACACATTCACATATCACCCTTCATAGAGAGGCAGTCTCCACTATATGGAATGCTGTATCCCAGCCCTGGAAGTGTTCCAGGCCAGGCTGGACACAGCTTTGAGCAACCCAGTCCAGTGGAAAGTATCCATGTCCAAGGCAGGGGGGTTGAAAACAGATGGTCTTTAAGGTCCCTTCCAACCCACTGTTCTATGATTCCCATCCCTGCCCAGAGGGAAATTCCTATTTTAGTCCCAAGGCAAACCAGACACTGGCTCCCCGAAGACAAATCCCACATGCCTCCCCCTCTCCTCAGCACGGGCCAGGGTGCTGGAGCAGGGGTAGCTGTGGTCACCCAGCAGACAGGAACCCACCGATGGGAGGGATGGAGGAGACCCCACAGCAGTCAGAGAGGGAGCATTCCCAGGGCTGCCTGCAGAGCCATAGCCATGTTCCCAGTGCCTCCATCTAATCCCCAGGCTGCTCACTTTAAACTAGCACATATCCTAAGCCACAGCTATCATACCCTGCTCTTATCCCTCTGCTTGCTGGAGCTATTTACAATGGGTGTTAAAGCATTACAGGAGCAGCTGTCAGCAGCTGTATTTTATGAAAGCTGGGATCTCCAAGCCAGCTCTTATCAGCTTTAATACAGCTCTCCCAGTGTGTCTGTCAGCAGAAATGAGGTTTCAAGGGGTCTTTGAGGAACTTCAGATCCACACAATTCAGCTAAATCCAGGGGAAGCTGATAACCACTGAGGAAAAGACATCAGCCTGCAGCTGTAATGGCACATAGAAAAGTACCACAGCTTTCCTCAGCTAGTGGGCCAGTCGGGTCCCAAGGATTCCAGTGGCCAGCAGGATGCTGGGATGTGTTATCAGGGCAGCCCAGGACCAGCTGTGACTCCTCTAGGACAAACCCAGTGTGATGAAGTCCAGATTTTAAAGCTGACTGTGCCAAGGGAGAACCCATGGTCCTACAACTGCATGAAAAATGAAGAATATAAGGCGGCTGGGGAAATACAGAAATGATGGGTGCCTACATGTACCAGCTTTGAGCACAGCCTGTTACCCAGCTGAGGGAGAGCAGAAGCTACTGCACTATTTTTAAAATCTGGAAATTCAAACCTGGAATGAGCAATGGTGTAAGGGGGAAAGAAATTCCTCTCAAGAGCTCAGCTGGGTGTCTCTGCTCTCACCTCTCTTCTTCCTGCAGCCACCTGGGCTGCAGGACACATTGGGCTCACCCTCACCTATCTCACCTGGGCAGGACTTCAGAAAGCTTCCCCATGTTTCCCTTAGGCAGGGCTGCCTGCACTGCCTCAGATGGAAATGGTACTCTGAATGAAGAGATGATTCTTTGCTCTGAGGAAGGCAGGAAGAAGCTTCAGCTTTTCATCCCAGGATTTCAGAAGATTCAGCTCCACTTGTTTTGCTCCACTGCCTGTCTCTCCCACCCCACCTTCCCTTGGAGCTCACATTTGGGCAGTTTCAGCTGAAGGAGCTGAGGGAACAGTTGCTGGGAAACTGTTCAGGAACCTTGGCTGGAGGAGCACCTGCAGGCACAGTACCTGAGCCCAGCACAAGCCACCAGTCCCTGGATTCAGGCACATCATCCACTTAACCCCAGCCCAGATAGTTGCAAATTAGATCCTTATTTAGGATGCTGGAGCAAATCAGAAAAGCACATCTGCTAAGCAAGCAGCATGAGGGTGCACTTGCTTCCCCCCCCAGGCTGCAGGAACCTGGACCAGTTTCTCCTTTCTGTCTCTTCTCCAGCATGGATGCACTGGATGCTGGGCTAGGCAATGAGCACTACATTCCTATCCTTTGGGACAGCAGGGCTCATTGCCACCAGTCTTTGTCATTCCACAGACTAGAGACAAAATTGTTACCCTGTAAATGCTCATGTTTCTCCTACCTGCCCCTGGGAACACGTTAGAGCCTGTAATGAGTTTTGTTCTTCTGACAGTGTCTGCGCATTGCAACCCTTGGGAATTTTGCTGGCTAATCCCAGCCTTGCAGAGACATACAGCAACCCAGGCTAAGCACAAAAGGGGCATCTATGAGGCAGTTACAAGCTCCTTGAAAAGAAAATATCCCTTTCTACATTAAAAAACCCTCTCCTTGCATTGTATTGATGAGTACACTGTACTGTATAATGCTCTCAGGCACACAGTGGGATTATTGGGGTTGTCCTGTGCAGGGCCAGAAGCTGAACTCTGTGATCCTTGTGGGTCCCTTCCAATCAGGATATTCTATGATTCTATAAAACACGTTTTGCATAAGATTGATCTCTTCTATTTCATTATATGCACACGTACCCCTACAGCAAAACTGCCTGCAGAAGCACTGAGCAGAACTGCCCCACATGAGGACATCCCCAAGGCTGCAGCCCCACTTGGGGGGGTTTCTGTCCCCCCAAAGCCCAGCACAACCCACCTCCAGCCTGTTGCCACAACAGCACATCATTTGCTGCCTGTAGGGAAAAAATGCCTTTCATTTCTGGTCAGCTCTGCTCAGTGACAAACTAGTTCAGCACAGACAGCACATGGTTAAATGAACATTTGCCCCACAAGGCACTGCCTTGAGGAGCTTTTCTGAGGTCTATATCCCTTTCCCCCAGTGCCCAGTATGGGGATTATGAAGAGCCCATCCCTCATTCCTCTTGCTCTGAAGCCTCACATTACACAATCAGGGTGCAGCTGCCCTCCTGCTGCCAGCCCATGGGGGATCTTGGCTACAACTGCTAAAGCTCCAAAATACAAACCTTGGAAGTTTAGGGCAGCAGATGATCCAGGTGTTTGTCACAGGCCCAACAGATGTGATGGAAAGAGCCAAGGATGGCCCCATATGTAGCAGAAACATCCAGGGATGGAGAGCAGTTTATAGCATGTCCCCCAGGAAATCCCCTCCCCTCTCCACTGCCCATTTCTTGACAGAAATAAGGAAGAGAGCTCAGTGCAGCCCCTGCCCACCCAGCAGAGCTATTCCCACCCCATGGTCTGGTTTCCCTGAAGAGGAAGGATGCTCATCCTTCTCCTCACTGCACCTCCCACTCCAGGCTGAGCAGCAGCAGCACATGTGGGACCCCGATCTCAGCTGCGGCTTCCAAATGCTGCCATGGAGCACTAATAAAACAGGATAATAGGAACTGGAGGGTGAATTAAACATATGAATCACTTCCTCTCCTGGCTTCTCCTGCTCCTGTTGTTTCTCTTATCCCCTTGGATAAAGCCCACTGAAAACATTCATTTCCTTCCCTCTCCCCAGGCAATGAACACTTTTTCTCTCTCCATTTTCAGCTGACACCCACAGTGCTGTGCTGATGCTCTCAAGACCATTTCTCCACCACATGGCAAAGCAGATCCCTTGGGTGACTTCAGCAGGAGCCAGAGCCCTCTGGGTCCCATGAGGCAGCTCCAGCTCCCTCCCAAACCTCACCTGCTGCAGCTCTCACCACCGCCTATACACAGCCCATCCTCTACAAGCAGCCTTCAGCTCCACATTCCTGGACAGTGGGTGCACAAGCACCCCAAGACCTCTCAGCACATTACAACCATCCCTAAATGAGGCTGGGCACAGCTGCCATGAGCCCCCAAGGGCACCAGGTAGCCCACTGCTTCAGGAAAAATATCTTTCAAGCCCAAAAAGGCCATTTCCCTCCCTCCATGGGCTCACCCCCAGCCTGGCACCAGGGCACTGCCAACACAGCAGAGGACACTTTCAGAGCCCTGAGGTAGCTCGCTTGCAGGGAACACTGTGGCTCTCCTGCCATCTCCTCTACCCCAGGAGCAATCCTGCCAGCAGGGTCTCTGGCCAGACCAGCCTGTAATTAAGACCAGCAGAGAAAATTAGCCCAGCCAGCCCAGGGGGGGGCCTCATCCCCCCACCCCAACAGCACATGGCAGCATCGTGCTCTTGTCCCCAGCTCCCCTCTATTTACCTCAGCTGCAATATTGACTGCTCCAGCACTGAGCTAATTACTCCCTGCAAGGAGATGCTGCCAGAGAAATGAGCCAAGGGGGACCCCCTGAAACAGCAGGCACAGACAATGACAGAACATCTTGCTACAGCTGAAAGGCAGTTGAATGCAGCCACCACCATCCAAAGTCCCACCAAAGGCCTCTGCCCACAGTCTGGGGATGTAGCACAGTGGGGGAAGGTTTTAACACCAGCTTTTCCTCCTGCTTTGGGACTTCTGGGCTGTCCCTCCTCACTCTCCCAACAAGGGAAAGGGTGCAGAACCAGGCAGGGCTTGTAAAAGCCCTAAGCCAGGATCTGGTGGGACCATGAAGGACCAAGGATGCAAAGTCCTTTTGCGTTATCAGGGACCAAACCAAGACCACTCTAAGGGTGCAGAAACTCACAAAAGGTAGAGCCCTCCTCACCACAATATCAGATACTGCCTTTGGCACCCCCAGGGGCATATTTGTTACTTGCCTGGGGGGGATCTTCAGTGCAGACCTAGGAGGGCACTAAGGGTCTGTGATTGCAAATGAAGCTGCAAGTCCCTGTCACTGCACCACTCAGGCAGAGAGCAGGCACAAGCCACCAGATAAACCTCCCTCACACTGATGGTATTGCCAGGAGAGAGATCCAGCTCTGGACTGTGTGTGCTCGGGTCAAGCATTTCAGGTCACTTCAGCACATCTGGGAGTGCAAGATTTCAACTCTGAGAGCACTCCAAAACACAACTCTGAATTTCCACACTGAATAATCACCTTTTATTTGCCATCTGAAACAGCTGAGTGTTGAAGCACTGCAATTTTCTAATGGGGAAAACTGTTTTGTCAGCTGAAGGAAGACTAAATTGGTGCAGTCTGAGTTTTCACCCACCTCCCCTTGAGATGTGCTTCTCCCCAGCTCCTTCTGTGCCCACCACAGTGTAGTCTGCAGGGTTCCAACACCTCAGGTGCCAAGCACAATAATTTCTGCCTTGATTCAGAAATAACTATGTCAATAAAACTCTCAACTTCTCAGTTACAAAGAGGGTCACACCACAGCACCAGAAGATCATGTCATAGCAGGCATCACGTGCACCCTTAAGAAAGGTCCAAATAACAGCAGAACAGTTCACAATCAACAACAGGGGACAGATTTAATCACAAGAGAGGAGGATTTTACAAGTCCCTGAGAGACCCCAGAAGACATACACCAATGCTTCTGCATTGGAAGCACTTCACCAATCTGCAGGTAGTTTACAGCAAGAATTCCAAGAATCCCAGCTCCAGGAGAGACAGGAAGGAGTAGACCAGGACATCAGGCCAATGGGACACCGCAGGGCTCCCTGACATGGCAAGACCAAAGAGAGCAGAACAGGATGAGAGGTAGGAGCTCTGCTGTCTCTATTGCAATAAACACCAACAAAAGCAGCCCTGAATTCCTACCCAAGGACAATGAGGTTAGAACAACAGACAGATCTTCTCCTTCGTGGTTTCTTTGATTTAGATACAAATGCAATTAACCTGCAGGATTCATCACCACACACCTAACTGTGACAGCAAGGACTCAAGGGAACTGCAAACAAAACAAGCAACACAGCCAAGAGCATCCACTCTGCCTGGGGATGGGATAAAATGTCCCTTAGGGTGGTTTTTTCCCTGCTGCCCAGGGACTCAGGCATTCTGGCCAAGGGCTTGGGCTGGGTGCTGTTTTGTCAGAACAGTGGGAGACAGGGAAAATTGTGGGTCCCTCTCAACCACAGAAGGTTATGCTGATATCTGGGACAAGGAGACCAAGCCTTATTTCTTTATTCCCACCTTTCTTTATACCTGTGCCCATTTTAAGGCCATTTCCACCACTCTGCATTATAAGCAGACCTAATCATACCTGCAAGCAGGAGTCTGCATCCCAAAACAAGCAGTGTCTCCCATGGGAGCAGCTGCTCACTGGGCACTGACCTCCCAGTCCAATACCAGTGTTCCCAGTGCATGCACATGCAATTAACTGCCACAGACCCTGCCTAGCACAGGGCTGCTTCTCCAGAGGACTGGGATGCCACCCTGGAAAATCCTTGGGTGGGATCTCCAAACATCAAGGTATCAAGAAAAACAACATTAGGGAAAAAGTAATTAAAATTGCCCTCATGGAGCAATCTGGTTTCTGCTCCAGCAGCCACCTTCTTGTTTATGGTTGGGGAGTGCAGAGGGAAGGAGGAAAACTTCAAAATGTGGCCTTCCTTTGGAGGAATGGGGTGATGAGGGGGTTTGTCTTTGCTGGATAAGGCTACTGCTTGTGTACCCAGCCATACAGCACCACAGTGGCCATCTCAGAGGACAAACAGGAGCTTGAGAGCAGAGAGATGTATTGCACAGGTCCCCTTCCCCCAGACCTTCATTTAGGGGTCAGTGGATCCATCCAGCTCTCCTCTTTATTTGCATGGGGATCATCAGGCAGAGCCCAAACCTGCCACCTCTCAGCATTCCTGGGGAGCTCTGCAAGCTGCCTGTCCCAGCTCAGACCCTGAGCACTGACAGGGATGAGGAAAGCAGACCTTCCCAGATATTTTTTGGAGGGAGTGCCCAAGTCACCTTGCCCAGAATCTGGGAAAAATGACTGCTCAAAGCCCTTGTAACCGCTGCCAGTGAGGAGAAATGTTCAGAGAGAAAAAAAGATGAGCTAATGACACACTGCCTACAAAGCCCATCACTCTCTGCATCCCCTACCCTGTGCCCCAGAAAGACACAAGCCTCCTCTGATATGCCTAATCACATCCCATGTCATCACAAGGAGCCTTTAACCCAGGTAATGAAATAAATGGGTTGCTTTTCCTTGCAGCATCAGCAAGACAGTCCAAGTCTCCTCAGCCCAAAGTGGGGCAATGCCATTGCCTCTCATGACCTTCCCAGCTCTCAGACTCTGCAAACGTGATGGCAGAGCACAAAGACAAGCTCATTTTTTATTTAATATCTCCCCCCATAGCCTTCTCTTTCCAGACTTTTTCACCACCTGAGCTCAGAATTAGTTTGGGGTTTTTAAAGCAACTACAGCACCCCACAGCAAGGATCACCACTGCTCCACATATCTGAATCCTGCTGCTTCCAGCTGAAGCCCCTTGGACTTCACATCAGAATCCAAAATCAAGTAACTCCCACACCCCTCTCTGGGTCAGTGGTATTTTATAGCAAAACAGCCTCAGTTACCCACCCCCAGCAACATGGCACAGTAGGGGGAAAGTATCTGGTGAGGACACCTGTCCCCAACCTCCTCCACCAGCCAAAAAGAGTTAGGATGGGCTACATAACCCTCCTGACCCACTCCAAGAGGATTTTCCACGAGCAATTTCTAAGCAGCACAGCAGCTAATGATGCTGATGACCATCTCCCAGGGGCCTGGTGGGCCAAATGTCCCAGGCCATTCCTCAAAGTGCCAAGCCCTTTGGAGCAGAGTTCTCCCCAGGGATCTACAAAGCAGAGAGGCCAGGAGTGACAGTGGCTGGAAGAGGCTATTTTACAGCTTGAGCAAAGCAACAAGAAAAATCATTCCTCTCAACCACCTCATTCTACACCCGGGAGATTTTTAGTTTTATTACTTTGCAGGTGGCAGAAGGCAATTTATTGATCAAAGATGTTGCTGAAAAATTAAAGTGAACACTGCATCTGGATGCTCACAGAGGTACAGCTGACCAGGGGTGGGAAGGTGCCAGGGTGTGAAGGGGCAGAGGTGAAGGGAGAACAGGAAACACCCAAAGACACAAGTCTGAGAGCACAACGCCAGGAGATGGCTGTGGAGACATTTATAGCAAAGAAAAAAAAACAGTGGGACATCCCACATGGCTGTGGGGCGCTCAGGCACCGAAGGAGCAGAGGGGACATCATCCCAAGGCATGAATATCTGTCCTCCTCACTTAAACTTTGCACTGGTCCACCACAAGTGCCTGGCTGCAGACCACTTCTAGTTTAGAAAAGGTCAAGAAGAGGATCCCAAACAGGCAGCAAACCTATCCTCTGGTGCCAGCAGAGCAAAGCCTCTAAGCTAATCCTCCCCTGAGCTCAGACTCCAGCCCAGCAACACTGAGACCTGACAACTCAGTGCATAAATCCTACACAGTGCAAACTCCACCATAAGGACCCCTCCAAAGGGAAATGATCCCCCAGATCCCACTGTTCTCCAGACCCTCTCCATTGCATAGCCAGGAACAGCTCAGGGGTGGATTTGGGGCAGGGGAAGTTGAGCAGATATCAAGGATTTCTTCACCCCAAGTACCCATGTGTGTGACCAGGCTCAGCACAGCAAGGAAAGCCTCCAGGAAACGTTGAGTTCAGCTGTTGCGAGATAAGGAGGAGGCAAATTAAAAAATCCTATGCAATGGACCAAAAACCCTTTAGGAGGGACTGGGGCCAGCAAGCATCCCTGGGTCACCGCCAGCACTGCCTGCCCAGGGATGCCCGGCTCTCCAGCCACCTCTGGAGCAGCTCGCTGTGGGCAGGAGCCCCATCTGCCGGCTTGGCCACGGAGGATGCACAGCCCAGCTCCGCGGGGTGAAGGGACATCACCGAGGCACACAGCACCCAGGGGGAGCCGCTGCTGCCAGACCCTCCTGGCTCTGAGCAAAATGCCAGCAGCAGGCACAGGGAAACAAGACCACATCTAGCCCTGCTCCCCTCCCCTCCACATTCCACCAGAAGCCAGCCCCACGAGCCCACCAAAGTTTTACCCAACAACCTACCCACAAAACTAGCCTGCTCCCAATCAGTCACAGCAAGGCTGCAGATTGCTTTGCTCCTCACACGCACCAGCACAGAAATGAATCCATTCTTCACCCAGAGGCACTGGTAATATTGTACTCATCACCTCCAACAGGGTGTAAGTCAGCCCCCAGAGCCCAAGGAACAAGCCCCTGCTGACACCAGCAGAGAAGGTGGGTTGGGAAAGCTGATATCAGGGGAGCATAAACACTAAATATTTACACGGTCTGCCATCAGCCCTCAGGCAAGGAGGTGGCAACTCTACAATTTAAATGCAGCCAGCATAACAATTTTTGTTTAACTAAAAGAGCAAGAAAATTACTTAAACATACCCAATACAGGGAATTAAATTGGGCCAGGACAAAGGGAATTGAATGCTTAAGCAGTAAAATGAAAAAGCCTGGCTCCTGGGGGTTCAATGGGGTTTAGTGGTCATGAGGTACTGCTGCCCCCAAGCCACAAGGGCACCCCTCACCCACCACCATACCACAGCCAGGATCGAAGTGGGAAAGTGCCAAAAGGGTTTCCTGGTGGAAAATACCCCCTTCCCTGGGAGCTGCAGGAGAATAAGGAAGGGAGATGCTGAGGCAGAGGGAAGCATTTGATAGCAGGAGTATGCAATCACTCAGTCTGGAATTAAACCAGGACTCTGGGGCTCACAAAAGAGGAACATGCACAAGGTGACCACTAAATGGTGCTTCAAAATAAAAGACAAATAATACCTGAAAGCTACTTTTTTGCTGTTCCAGACATGTAAATGTTACATCTAACCAAGTGAAAGACACTGCTCCGGCAGCACAGCACACAAGAAAGACCCCCAGAGCTCAGTACAAAACCCACCAGGCCCATAACCTGTGCTTTCCAGGATCAAATCTTACCTGAGCTCCTCATCCTCAGCTGTAAGCAGGGCATCAGATACTGCTTCAGTCTGGTTTGTGCTCCCTCCCTTCACACAGCAAACAAATCCAAGGGGGAACCTCAGACAACCAGGACAGCCCAGCCTCTGCCAAAGAGCCAAACCGAGAACTGAGCCTTGGGGTGAGCTTAAATACAGCCTTTGGTATAGGGTGTGGGAGGAATGCCCAGGTGAGACCAGTTGGCAATCAGCTTTGCAGGTGAAACAATAGCTCCTCTCTGCTTGATTAAAGAGCCAAACAAGCTGTGTTGCATGAGGGAAAAAGGTTTCCTTGAAGCAGGTGACTCAAGTTTGTGATGAGCACTCAGAGATGCTGATGGGAGATTGCTCACACCTGTTGTGGGCAACCCAGGTGCCATTGTTTAACTGCTCTCAGGTGAGCCAAGACACACTGCAGTAAATAACATGTCACCTTGTACAGTGATGGCCCAGGGAACAGGACAGGGACTCTTCTAGGGTGTGCAAAATAACACAAAGCCACCCACCACCCTGTCCATGCACTGTGACCTGATCTTAAGGAGTCTTGCACCTCTAGGAAGAATTCCCATTGCCTCCTGTAGGAAGGCAGGGAAGTTGCTGCAAAGCAGGGACTCATCCTGCTGTCCTCCCCTCTGCCAGCCAGCACGTCCGCCCCAGGAAGGTTGGGGTTTGCTGGTGTTTATGCAGTACCTTGGCCTGGCTTCATCTCTGAGCTTCTTTTATGTCAGGCCACCCCATGATAGTCTGACACCATCCACTGTTGGCTCCAGGGAATTATCCGTGCCAAGGCTGCAGTGATGTGCACAGGGTCTGGAGCAGGTCCAGGCAGCACCAGCCCTGGAGCAGGCACATGCTGTCCCAACCTTGTGTCACAGATCTCCGTGACAGATGCTACAGGCTGGGGGTGTCTTGTGGTGTCCTTACAAGTGGTGGCCCATAAGGAAAGACAAAGTTACAACCATTCCCTTTTTATTTTGAGAGAGATCCAGGTGCCAAGCACCTCCTAACAGAGCCAGGAGAGCAGGTTCAGCAGCTCCCTGAGAAAACCTGGGAATCCCCACGGGATAAAACACAGCCACACAGCACTGACATGCATACAGGCACTTCGGGGGTGCAGTGGTATGTTTGGGTCTGTCCCACATCCTCTCACGATGGGGACATAGAACCCCAGGGAGCAGACTGGGTCTCCCTGGGAAGAAGCAGCACATTGCAGCTGCCAGATTTTCCCTGGCAAGCTACTGCCGACTTCCACGAGAGGGCTTTGCTGTACAAGGAAAGGAAATGAGCAGAGCTCCATTTACAACCTGCTTCCAGTTCGGTCCTGACTTTTCCCCACACCTCACCTGGGGCTTAGCAGGCACCAGCGGGACACAGTTACCAAGGATTACACCCAAAGGTGACATTCATATCTAGTGACAGCATTAAAAAGTCACCTGTTTTGCTACTGAAGCCTCTCTTCCTAGAGTGAGCTGCATCCCGGATTGACCACAGCTGAGCCCAGCTTTCCCAGAGGACTCTGGCACTGAACCTGGCCCCAACACACGGACACAGCCTCGGGCACCTGCTTGCACAACAAGTTGGCCACTGCGTTTTGGGATGCTGTGGGCTGTCACCCACAATTCCTCCCACCAGAGCCGAGCCCTTTGAAGCACATCAGATGACGGATGGGCAGTGCCCTTGTTCCCACACACACATCCCTGGAGATAAGCGCCCGCTGGGCTGCCACCGTGGGAACTTGCAGGGCAGATGAGAAGCGGGAGAGAGGTGAGAGAAAGATGAGTCTTCTGCCCCTTGGCATGGCCAAAAGCATTCACCTTGATTTCCATGCACACTCATGCTGGTCTCCAGCAGGAGACATGAATCATGGTACAGGTACGTGTAAGGACAAGTCACAGGCCACCAGCTCTGGGAAATGACAGCAGCACGTTGCACCTGGCCTGGCCAGCCCTGAGCGTGTCCTTACAGACACGAACCTCTTATCTGAGCAGATGCATCGAGGCAGATGGTTTTGGGTAGCGCCGCCTTAGCTGAAGGCCTCCCAGATCCCTGAAAGCCAAACACATCCCCAAAACAGTGAGGTTTGGGGGAGGGCAGCCCCTTGATCTCACAGGGGTTGAGTCCCGAGAGGGCAAAGCGTAGCACATCCCTCGCCAGGCTGACTTGAGGGCTGGAGCCACACTCCATATCTCAAGGTCACTTCCAGCCTCCTACACTCCTGATCTAACAAGAAGCGACGCGTGGCCGGGCAGGCTGGGAGCCGAGGGGATGCGGTGGATGCTTGTGCCAACCGGCTGCTGCCCCCCGGGCTGTGCTCCGAAAAGAGCGCAGAGTGAGCCACGGCTGAGCACACAGCCACCCTCCCCTCTGCCCCCCGGCGTCTGGGAGCTTCTCCCCACCCAGGGAACGCACAGCCGGCTCTGCCTGGCCACGCCAGCGGGACCTCTGCAGCTCCACAGGCTGCCACAGGCACAAAACTGGGACTGCTGCGCCTCCACTGTGAGCTGAGGGGGAAGGGGCAGGCTGTGACCGGGAGTGTGAGGTGCTGCAGTGACCTGGGTTGGGATCAGAGCCCTGCTCCATGCTCACCTCGCCAGGCAGCACACGCTGCCTTATATATCATTCTCTCTTCCTCAGGGAGGGCTGCGGGGACATGAGAGGTGGCTCCTTCCTCCTGCCACTTGTCACCCTGTTTATTTTTAACAGCCTTCTCTCCTGCCTTGAGAAGAGTCTGCTGGTGCTCTCCCAGTGCCAGCCAGCCCCATGCCACCACTCTGAGCCCAGGATGGCTGGTCCCTCCCCACCTGGCCACTGACCAGGGACATCACGTCACACTCTTCTGAGCTGAAGTCAAACACTCGCTCCTTTGCTGTTTCCAGGAAGGGAATTTCGGTGCAGGGAGCACTGCCAGGGCCAAAGGGAGACAAGGTCACACGGGAGGCATGCGTCACCCCAGCCACCTCCTTGCAGATTGACTATTTAACACAAAATGCACCAGTTCTCCCTGGAAAACCACAACAAGGATAAGGCTGGGAGAAACACATCTTGCAACAGTGCTACCCTTTAGAAACAGAGACATTCTCCAAGAAGGGATGAGAGAACAATGCCATGAATATCCAGTGGGGCTTATACCCAGCTCCCTCCAGCCAGTGTTTACATTCCTCTGACTTTAATTCCATTAATAGAAAAGCCACAGGGAAGGGCCACAGAGATGAAGGAAGTGGCACAGGCTCTCTGGCAATCGGTGCTGCCACTAACCCTTGATGAGTGCCAGAGCTGGGAAGGGCAATGTGGCCCCAACAGTCCCACACAGGGTAAATCCCAGCTTATAAACACCAGCGAGCATTTTGCAGTTCTCCCTGCCAGCCACACCACACCACAGAGGAGGGAAGCACAGAATCATAGAATAGTTTGGGTTGGAAGGGACTTTAATGACCATCTAGATCCAAACCCCCTGCCATGGCACCAGGTTCCTCCAAGCCCTATCCAACCTGGCCTTGAACACTTCCAGGGATGGGGTATCCACAACTTCTCTGGGCAACCTGTTCCAAAGAAGAGGAATAAAAATCCCAGTACCCTCCCCTGTCTGTCCTTCTGACCTCCCATGGGAGTTGTGCTTTCCTCCGGATGTGACTCCTCCCAGGCTGTCCACCGTGTCAAGGGCTCACGGGGTCAAATATTCCCACTGGAACACAAGAGGCTGCAAAGGGGCAGTGACCAGCTCTGCCCTCCCCTGCACCCTTGCCCCGCGGGTTGTCAGTGCACGCAGCCCTGGATTTGGGGCAATGCTAGAGTCCAGGGGTTTCACTCTCAACCCAGAGAAGCAAAGGTATCCCATTGCCCCTCACATGTCCCTCATCCCCTCAGGACTGTGAATGCTTGTTGATGTTACATTCTGACTCCTGTAAAACACTGCCCTGGGCCAATTCAGGGTGAAAAACCACATAAATTTCTCCTGCCTTGAAAAACAGCAGCCCCATTGCCATGGAGACATAACACTGCTCTGCTCCCACGGCCTCCCTGCACCCGGTCAAGGCAAGGCAGGGAAGCTTGGTAGCCCCAGCAGCATGCCACAGGGGCAAACCTGCCTCTTGCCCTGGCTTCTGGCTTGGCACTTCCATCACCACACACTCCCACCACCCCTGGCATGCCACCATGGGGAGATGGAGGGAGCTGGGATAAAACACCTCGTGTGCTGGCAAAGCCCACGTGCCTGCACTGCTCAGTGCCCAAGTCTGCAGGAGTAAATCTGAGGAACCGAGTGGGACACGGCTGGAACAGCCACTTCCTCCTTTTTTCTTCTAGTGATGCTCCAGCTGGGACTTCAGCTCCACGAGGGGATCCGCTGCTGCTGTGCCACACTGCCAGCATCCTCTGTTTGTTCCAGGAAGGGAGCAGGGCACCACATCATGCCAGACCTCCCAGACCAGGGCTGTGGGGAGCAGGCACCCACAGCAGTGGGACCCCCCCACCTCTGCATCCCACTCAGGACATGCTCCCTGCTTCCCGTCCTCGTTCCCTTTTCCTGCCTCTCCCTGCCCAGCCTCCAGATTTCCGAGCGAGCCGTGTCCTTCCTGCCCTTTGCGGCGGGACCGGCGTGTCCCATCCGCCCAGCCCGCCGCCTGCTTCTCCATTTCCCTCCCTCCCTGTTCTCCATTCCCCGCTCCGCCTGACCCGGCACCGCAGGGCTCCGCTGGCACGGTGCAGCCCAGGGCTTGCCAAAGCAAACAAGAACTCAGCAGCAGAAGGAGGAGGAGGAGGAGGAGGGCGGCTGAGGCCGGAGCAGGCAAAGGGCAGAGTCCACCCGCAGCCCCTGTCGCTGCTCCGGGGTGAGGAGGTTCCCTCCCCTCGCCTTCTGAGTGCTCTGGGTTGGCTCCGCGCACCCCGGAGCTTGGCAGGCAGCGGGTGTCGGAGGCAGTGCCTTGCCCGAGCAGCGCCCGGGGATGCTGAGCGGCATCTCGAGGGCGCTGAGCACCCTTTTTGCCATCCCTCCTGTGGGTCTAGGGTGGGGGCTGAGCTTCACGGGGCACTGGAAGCTTAAAGGGAAACAGATCCAGGGCTGGAGTCTCCCGCAAGCAATTTTTAGCGAGCTCTTTTCCTCCCGCTCTGCTGGCTGCCAGGAAAAGCAGCAGGAAAATATTTCCCTGGGAATTGTTTTTGTTCCTTCCTCTGTG
The DNA here is from genome assembly GCA_013400415.1 of Scytalopus superciliaris. NCBI lineage: Eukaryota > Metazoa > Chordata > Aves > Passeriformes > Rhinocryptidae > Scytalopus > Scytalopus superciliaris. The sequence continues at coordinate 255,401 of VXBX01000791.1, read as the reverse complement.
TCTGTACGAATGAAGCTCTCCACCGCCTTGGACATGCCTCAACCTGTCCCGAGGCTCAGATTAATCCCCTGCACCACCAGGGACGACAGCTGAGGTCAGACGCTGTCAGCAGAGGCGAAGAGAAGGAGGAGGAGGAGACCTTCCCCTTAGGAAACTACATACGTTCAACCAGAGCATGAACAACAGGCAGCCCTGCCTGCTTCTCCTGAGCAGGAGGTCACCCTGCAGCACCGCGGCACGCTGGAGCATCCCACAGGAGAAGGAGAGCTCGCTGCTGACAGTGCCGGAGCACCACGGCAGAGCCTGTAGCAGAGCCAGAGTAGCTGCAGGCAGCAAATGCATCTGCAGCCAGGCAGGTCGCAGCATGTCTGTGCCTTTTGGGGCATGCAGGTGCCCGAAAACAGGTCAGTGGCAACCAGTACCTCCATTTCTCCACCGGCCTGGGAAAGGTCTAGCTGGCTTCCTTGGGAAAGGGAGAACGGATGAGCTGGCCCCGTCAGCTGCACCGGAGGAGCGAGTGCTGCAGGCTGGGCTGGGCTAGAAGAGCCAGTCCAGCTGCCTGCAGGCAGGTCTTAGCACTCCACTGCCCATCCAGCAGGGAGGCTGGGATGGAAGGAAGGTGGGAAAATTGGGATAGAGGGAGAGGGCACCAACGACAAAGCCAGTCCTTTGCTGTGCAAAGCACTCAATACCACCTCAGAGCTCAGAAGGGCTCAGCTCCAGTAAATGATGCTCCTCAACCCCTGCTCAGGCAGTTTACCTCCCTCTCCTCCCATTTTTCCCTTTGCCTCACGTGAGTGCTTGGGAAATACAGGATGACTATTTGCCTGCAGCTCTAAGCCCTTCCCTCCCCCTCTCCCCAGGCTCCATCACCAATAAATCACCCCGCTGGGAGAGAGGGCCAGAGGAAACCAGAGGCACAAAACCTCAAACAGAGCCTTTTTTTCCCCCCTGCTCTCCCAAGCAGCTCTGCATTTCATTAGGCAGCCAGGCCAGCCCTCGCCCAGCTGGGGAGAAGGAGGGGAGGGGAGGGGGGCCCCCGCAGGGTTTGCATGTCGGGAACAGAAATCACAACCAGAAGACCAGGAGAAGGGAGTTGTTTGTGTTTGTCGCCTCATCCCGGCGCTTGCCTGGCCCCTGACCCTGCCTCCAGGAAAAGTGCTGGTCTGGAATATCTCTCCTTCACTGTGGTCCCTCCATGCCAAGGCAGCTCTGGGCACCTTCCAGCCAGCTTCTCCATGCTCCAGTCATCCTCTCACAGTGCCGACCCCTCTCTCTGCCCCACTCCAGCCTCACAAAGGCTTGGATACTCCTTGGGTGAAGCCCTGGGATTTTCTGCGAGCCTTAGCCCTGCCAGTAAGTTTCAACCACCTTCCCTCTTCCCCTGGGCTGGAGCACCCTACCCAGGGAGAGCAGTGATGACAAGCCCCTGCACCCCTGCAAGAACCTCCCAGCCTGCTGGTGACCAGGGTCCCTCCACCCACCCTAAATATATATTGGCAGAGCATCACCAGCAAGCACAGTACATTGGAGACAGATGCAAATCTCACAGCAGTGCGAGGGTTGGGGGGATCCAGGCATGCCTCTCATCAGCATTTGGAGCTATCATTTAAGCACACAGTAGTGTGCCACAGTACTCCTGCACCCCTCCTTGCCCAACAAAACCCTGTCCTGCGGATTAGCCCTTGGCAAAGCATCCCTCCTGGGATGCTCCGGTACCCCCGGGCTCCCCAGGTGGGGAGAAGCTCTGGCAGGCACGCAGCCCCCAGGGCTGCTCCGGTATCCCCGGGCTTCCCGTGCCTCCCCAAGCTGGGAGAGGCCCCAGCAGGCACACAGCCCTGCTGCTGGCCTGCCTCCCACCTCCCTCCCAGCAGCCCGGTGGATTCCTGAGCGCTGACACAGGATGCTGCAGCAATGAGTGTGCAGGGCCTTCCTCCCCTTCCCCTGCCCCAGGAGACGAGGGATGGGCGGGTGATGCCGGGTTGCATCAGGCCAGGAGGGAGCAAGAGCAGACAGAGTGAAACGAGGAGCCTCCCGCAAGCCCCTCGCTGCCATCACCTCCCAGCCCCGCGGGTATCCCCCAGCCTCTGCTGGCACCTGGCCCGGGCTAGACACCTTTAAAGGTCGGGATGAATCACACCATTAACACTCCTTGATTGCTGAGAGCCGGTTTTAAATCATTCTCTCTCCCCACAAGGTATCCCTGGTGAGAGCCTCAGCTCACCCGCCCGGAGCTTCAACCAGGGATCGCTCCTGGATGGTTACAGCAGGAGAAAAGTGAAAGCCTGCTGTTTGCCCTCCTTCCCAAGCATCACCCTGGCAGCTTAGCTGCCACGGTCCCGGCTCTCTCTGCCCCTCCCACCGCATCTATCCCACCCTCCGGCTGTGCTCAGGGATTTTCCCAGCACCTCTCCTCTCCCACGGGACCTGACCCCAGCTGGGGGAAGGGCAGCAGCCCGGGAGAGCGCTTCCAGCAGCTCGTTGCTATTCTCGGAAGGTGAGGATCCTGCCATCTTCCCATTAAGTCATATCCTCCTCGACCCCGTGAGGCAGTTTCCATAGGAGTCACCCTCTCTTCCAAGTGATGGAAGTTTTTATTTTTATCTGGCTTGTTTATGCGCTTCTCTTCCCTCCTTCGGCGTTGGCCCGGGCAGTGAGTTTGGGTCATTAGCCTCCCCTCGAGCTCGTTCCCCAGTCCTTGCTCAGCTGTCCCATCTGTCACCCTCACCTCTTGCAGAAAGAAAAGTTCAGGGACTGAAGCAGCATGACAGAACAGATGAATTAAGGAAAACAGACCCTGTTTAGGTACAAGTGATTATAGGAATTAAAAAAAAAAGACACTGGGTGAGGAAAAGGAACAAAACAGAGCTGAAAAACTGATTCCAAAAGTAACACTGTGTTGTTATTATGGGTCTGTTCTGACTTGAGGCTCATTTGCTGCAGACCCCTCTGTAAGGAGCCAGCCAACAGCAGCAATCCTGTCTCCATCCTGAGGCTCCCTAGGGACACGCACATCCCAGGGAGCAAACCCCACACGTCATAAAAATACAGCCACGGGAGCGAGCGAGGCACAGCAGATGGAGCTGGGCCGGGTCTTTTGGGGACACAGCTCTGTGGCCATCAGAGGGGATGTGAGAGCTGGCTCACCTCAGGAGGCTCCACGGGAGGTCACACCAGCCTGAGGGAGCTGCGTGGGCATCTCTGGGCAGTCTCTGCCCTGTTGTGAGAGGCCAGCAGCAATTAAGCTGTTGCACAACTCTCTGGGAGATAGAATAAACATGAGCACTGCTGGTGTTCTGTGCCAGAGGGAGGTTGGGTCTTGTCTGCCCGGTGACACCAGGGCCATATGAACCAACATAACCAGATGAACCTTCCAGGGATTGGATGCCCAGAAAACCTTTAGAAATGCCAAGATCAGGAGTGCCCCCATGGGAGCTGGGCAAAACCATCCACTTCCATGGAGATGCTGTTGGTGGACAAGGACCAAGACTGAAACCTGCTCCCCTGGCCTTGGGAAGGAAACTGCTCATACAGGACCCAGAAGCTCTAGCCCAGCTTTTGATCCTCAGAGTAGGGTGTTTCATGAGGGAGCAGGAGAGCTGCTGGGGGTATAGTCCTCTGTAGCCACCCTCCTTCTCCTGCTGCTCTCCATTTACTGGAGAGACCCTCAAATGAGCTCATTTCCCTTGGGAGTTTGACTGTGGTGTTCTCCTAGAGAGCACCTACACAAGTGAAGCTGGGACAGCCCCTTCCCATCACCTCCCAAAGATGAGCAAGTTAAAAGAAATGTCTCATCACACACCATTTCCTTTTGTTGTCTACCAGACTAAAACTGTGTCACCATTAAGTGCAATTATCAAGAAAATTAAGATGGCAGGACTTTTGCTTTTACCTAAGAATGGGGAGCTACTTAATCGTACACAGAGAGTTCCCTCAAAAGCCACCCCAGAGCAGGCACTTCTCCACTATCACAGATTCTCCCCCATTACCCAAGGAGGTCTCCAGTTTTCACAGAAAGGTGTAAAACCCCCAGCCCAGAAGTCCAGTGCCACCCATTTGGGACAGCACTGCTCTCCACATGTCCATTCCAGCACAGAGAAAGCTGGGAGCAGAGACCTTCACGCTGGTCACCCCTCATCTCACACCAAGACAGGCTCCCAAGGTTCAGTCGAACATCCCAGGCTGCATTTCACACCACACAAACATCTTTGACTTGCCAGAGATGCAATCCTCAGTTGAAAAGTTCATTAATTAGGAGCAGAGAAGCCTCTAGTGAATCTTTTAGCAAGAAGCAGGAAAAAAAATTCCCCCACAATTCAGTCTAATTACAACGCCTTGGGGCGCTCCAGTCACTGTGAAGCCAAGGCCAAACTTTTCTCCCCACCCCTAAGAGCAGGAACTTTAACCCAGTTATAGTTTTACTGATAATGAAAGAGGAAAAAAAAAAACCCTCCTGGTATTTATCATTTCAACTATTCTGCAAGTAACAGCAAAGTGGAGGCACTGAAAAATATCTCTGGCAGAGCAGTAGCTGTGTCCAACCAGGACAAAATCCCACAGCCCCAAATCCAGACCTCTGAGCAGGCAACACTGGAGGCCAGTCCCCAGCCTGACCGTGTCACAGGCTTGGTCAGACTGCACCCAGCTGCTCCTCGCGGATTTAGCAACCGCTTTCCACCCACAGACAGTGACTTTGCACATTAGGTACTTTCAGAGCAAGACCTCAAACGCCACGGCAGGTCCCAGCCCCGGGAAGAGGCTGTAGCCAGAGGAGCAGTGGGAGCACCTGGAAGATCCTGGGAAGGACTCCAGGCGCCCTGACAGAAGTTGCCTTTCTTTCCCAGCTGCCGGAGGAGCTGGACTCCAACCCACCCCAAGCCTCTGGCGAGGCAGGGTGGATCCAGCCACAGACATGCAGAACCACACCCCGGCTGCTGCCTGCCCTCCTCCCTCCCGAGCCAGAGGGGCACAAACAGGAACTAGGCTCATACAGTTGAAAATATTTAATACGTGTTGTACACGTAGAATTACATTTCATACAAAACATGATACATCACTGAAGGAGAACACTGTACAAAAATCCCTACGGGAGCCCCAAGCCTTTATACAACAAAGACCGGGAGTTACCAAGCCTAACAAACAGGCTCAAGGACTTTCCGTCAGAGCGTCTGTAAACTTCGTTTCTCTCAATAAAACACTTTTAAAAAGCACCATGTAATAGTCCTGACCTAAACCTTTTCCAAAATAGAGACTTTTTTTATTCAATAAACTTAATACCTTCCCCAAGCGCTTTAAAAATCACCCCCCGGCGGGGGCGCCCCCGGGGCCGGCGGCGGTGGCCGGGGAGCCTCCCGGAGGGAGGGGAAGGGGAATTCCGGGAGGGCAGGGCCGGGGGCGCTCCCAGGGCGGGTGCGGGCAGCCCTTGGCCCGCCGGGGCACCGGGAAGCGCCGGGACGGGCTGGGTGGGTGGGTGGCTGTCACCTCGGGGCCAGTCTCTGCGGCAGGGCCATCAGAAAGCCACGATGGCCGTGCTCCAGGGGTT